>SSSL01000293.1:0-51552 GCA_008086715.1 Sitobion miscanthi | reverse complement strand
ATATTTAAATTCAGATTCACGAATGATTGCACTTGATAAGTTAAGTGTAGAAAAAATTTTTCTATGGAAATGCATAGCCAAATATTTAACTACCGAGAAACAAATTGAATTAGCTCGCAATCAAGGACATGTTGAGGACTATAACATCAATGTCTTATTACCAGATTTGGTAAAGTTTTCTGATTATATACGCAATTATTATTTTAATTCTACAGATAGTAATGAATTTATACTGATACAGTTGTTGGATATGACTAGTGTATTTGCAATGGACGATGTCGGGGCAGATAGTCTAAACAAACTTTGTATGGATTTAATATTGAATGATCAATTGTCTGTAAAGCCTATAAAATCTGTGGCAGTATTGTTTGATTTGACTTTCAAAAATGGTAATGACCTTTTAAATTTATTAAACAAATCTTAAATACATTTCAAATGAGAACAATTGATATATACCCTTTAGTTGATAAAGTCGGTACTCAAGAATTGTTGGAATATCAAGTTAAATCACTATCTGATAAAATTGAAGATTTATTAAAAGATCAATCGCCAGATACAGAGACTACAGATACAATAGAAATACAGAAGAAAATATTTGAAATGAAGAAATTAAAAAAACAGTATAAAAAAGTTAACGTATTGCCTAAAGAAAAGATATTAGTAGATATGGCCGTGAAAAATGTACTTAAGGTCTTTGAACTGGTTTTTCAAGTTCAACAATTACCAAAAGTTGGTATTGAACTTTCCTTATTAACAGATATTGTTCAGAATATTGTCGTTGGATACTTGGAATGTTCTAAGGTAAACATACGAATGGAAGCAATTCGCTCTCTTTCACCATACTTATTGCTAAATAATGTTCCGGCAGCTCAAGTTCACATGAATACTTTATGTAGTGAAATAGAAAAACCTATGACTGATAAGCACTTGTTATTCAAAATAATGTTTGAATTGTTCATGCGTTATGATCTTAAAACTTTTAACATAAATGATGACTTGGACACAGATGAAGTATATGAAGAGGACTTGAGTGTTGAAAATATTTTACCATTACTAGTTAACTATTTAAATTATGATGTCGATGATAGTAGTTTTATGTCAGTGGTTGTAAAAGGTTTTTGCGATTTATTGATATTTAAAAAAGTTAAGTCCATCAGTTTACTATCTAAACTTTTGTTAATATGGTTTAAACGTTTATCACGAGAAACATTCAGTATATACAATCATTTGGTAAAATTCTTTACATCTTATGTGTTTTACATTGATTCAAGCAGTAGTGCATTGGCTATGTGCTATGTTTCAGTGTTAAAAAAGATTGATGAACACACTTTGACGGATAAGTTGGGTATTAAAATGGATGAAGTGAACTCAACTTTAATGAACCTCACTCGAGGACACATGTACAAGAATGAAAAAAAGGCTATTAACGCTCATGGTGAACTGGCATGTTACATACTTGATTATTTACTAGAGGAAAACCAGCCCTATACAGCTATGTTAGTAGATACCCTGTACAAGTTAGAAATTGATTTTGACAACAATGACGAATTGGTAAACACAATTGGCCCAAAATTGTTGCGTGTTATCAAATATTTAAAACATTCGAATGACAAAACCAGTTCAAAATATTTAAAAAAAATTAAAAAAAAATTTGATCCAGCTCTACAGAAAAAGGAATCTTTTATGAAAAAATTCAATGAAATGAAAATTGATGCCACTGAAAAGGAAATTGATTCCATAGAAATGGATAATGGGCAGACTCAAGGACCTGCGACCGTCAACAAAGAACCGGACATGATGGAAGTTCATGAAGATTTGTTTACACAAGAGAATTTAATAACCTTGAGTAGTGATGATGAAGAAGACAGCAAAGAAGGATTTCAGAGTACAAAACTGGATGAAATGAAACGTTTGTCAGAAGTTTTCAAAAGAAGTTTCAACGCAAAAACATATGAATTAACTTCAGATGATAGTGATTAATTTAATTGATTAATTATTTTATTTTGTTTTAAAATATTAACTGTACGAATTTCTTAAAATACTCAAACCCATTTCAAGGGCACTACTAGCCGTACAAAATAAAATTATATTAACAATTTAATGTCATTAATTTTGTTAGTTTCAATTTTAATTTTATAAAAATAATTTGCTTATTAATTTCTTAATTATTTTTAATTATTTATTAATTAATAATGTATTGACAATAGCAATAATACGTTTAAAATATAATCAGGCTATTTTTTAATTATCAATATGATGTATGAATTTTTTGTCCAACATTTTTTAACACAATATCCACCTTCATACATGTTTTGGCTCCTGGTAACCTTACAAGCCATAAATGTTTTTAGATAATATTATTATACTTATAACTTTTAAGGATATGCTTTGTCAGTTTTTTCAACTATTCTATTTGGCTGAGTTTATACCATGTTGAATGAGCTTTTAATTGATTATCAATAAGAACTAGAACTAGTTGAATTTTAGTACCAAAGAGCGCACAATTGGCTAAATTGTTTGAAAACCACTATATTAGGAGCATTAGTGAGATATATAAAATCTATAATGCCTTGGTAATATATAGCAAGTAATTATATTAAAAATATATTAATAAAAATAAAAATGGTATAACTAAGAAACAAAATTTTCACCACATATAAAAGAGAACTTTGGCTGTACAATATCTTTTTTATTTTTTTTGATATCACTTATACGATATAAGTTCTTATTGTTTCAAAATCCATGTTTTCAAACTTCAATAACTTTTTTTGGAAGTTCCAATAGTGAAAAAATAAAAACGATATTGCACATCTAAAGTTTTTCTTGTTTATTTGGTGACAGTTTTTTAGTTATGACTCTAACGTTTTCGGTTAGGTTACAGTTTTTGCTAAGCTGTACATTAGTAAGACGGAGAGACACATGCGGGTGCTACCTCACAAAAAAACGATCTATCGGAATATCATTATTATTTTTTTAATAAGTTGGAATAAAGAATATTACAGGGTAGTTATTTTTATCTTTTATTTGCTTATAGTACCTTTATTGTACAAATTATTATTAATGTTTTAAGTTATAAGTCTATAACCTTAAAACGTTTAATATTCAGTATGGAATATTGATATTTGATCATTCCATTCGTTTATATTTCCTATGCGGCTGGCGCATCTGTAAAGTTTAACAATTTTTACTGTAAATAAGTTAATACTAGTAAAGTTATAATAACTATATTCAAGTTTTGTAATTATCCTAGTGGTGTGCTAAACTTTTATTTGAAAAATTTCGTCTTCAAAGCAGGGAATATCATTAAAGGTATAAATAATAGATTTAAGTAAAACCTAAGACCCAATCACAGATTCAATGATACTTTCATGTAATCTGTGCTTGAAACGTTAAAAAGGAAAGTAACATTTTGATTTATATGTAGATATTGTTTCAAATAATTAAAGCATGAAACATACCTACCTATACAAAACATAATTTATAAAATTAAGTGTCTTTTTCTTGTGCTAGGAACCAAATTGTAAAAAACAAATTTAAAAAATATAATACTAAAAAGTAAATTAAAGTATAAACAAAAAAATATCAGTATAATAAGTGTACAACTGTACAATAATATATAACCACTATTGATTTTAATAACAACTCAGCAGCTTAGGTCACTAGTATATATAACAAAGTATATCCTAATGATGGATGACAGATATATCTAATTTACAACTCTTAGATACTTATGAAGAAGCGGCTATTAAAGAAAAAGTGATTTTTTATATCGGCAACAGCATCAGAATTTGAAAACACTGAAATAGTAAAAGAATAGACAGAAAAAAGAATGCACATAGAAAAACTTACTTTGGACAATGATAGCTGTACGTAACTGCAGATATTGTACATATAATATTTTAACATTATAATTTGTATAAAAAACTTTTAGTTTTAGACTTTTAGTACCCTATTATGTAAAAGTTATGTTTTATTTCATTTCAATTATGTAACTAGTTAACCCTGATAAATTTTCTTACACCTAATGTTATAGCATGTGGCAGTACTCAACTTACACCAATTAAAATTTTAAAAGTAACTAACAATTATTGTGCTTTAACTTCACATCAATCTTATGTTTAATGATTAATGATAAAATATGATTAATGATCATCTCACCTCAATGCTGATTCTTTTAAAACTCTTGAGAAATCAAATCAAACGACAAACTGTCCTCCAATGATTGATTCACAATTGTTTACGAGTAATTCTTTAATTTAATTTAAATTTTTTTAAGTTGATACTAAAATTAAGGTTTAATTGTTTTTAAGCTGCATTAGCTTCAGTATATGAATTGAGCCCTATATATTTGCCAAGCACTATACTCCATAATGTGATACCAAGCACTACAAGTTATAATGACATGATGCCAAGCAATATAACCCATAATAAGATGTCTTCTAAGTATTTAATATTTTGATAAAGTTTGAATAATTTAGAAATACTATTATACCATGTATGTATAAAAACTAATTATAAACATAATATTTCTGCATAATAATTATGCAATTCAGTTTTTTTTTTTATCATACTCACTGATACTTTAAAATTATTTTGTTAGTTTTGTGCTTGCTCCATACATTTTTTTTTTAATATCTCCCAATCTTCTATTTTAACAACTAATTATATTTTACTCCTATTTATATCAACATTATATTTTTATTTATGTTATAACAACTGCAGATAATGCAATTTTAAAACTAATTCTTGAAAAAGTCTCAGCGACATAGAGCTATTCTTAGAGCTGAAAGATTAGCACAGGATCAGTTATGACTCAAAATAATATTACTATAAACGATGAATTTTTAAATTAATTTCCTATGAAAGACGTTGTATCTGTACAAGAAATAGAAAAGAATTGTCCATGGAAATTGAAGTTGAAAATCAGATGATCATCTCAAATTAAAATATTAAATTATTTTTACATTTATAACTATAATAAAATACTTTTACAGACGAATTTGGTAACTAAAATTGGAGGAAATAATACAAACAACTTTATAAAAATGATTTTCGGAAGATTGTTTTCAAATCGACTTGCAACAAAATATTTGTGGACAGGATTTCGATATGACTGCCAGCTTCAAAACTTAAACTTAATTAAAATTATAAAAATTAATGAAATTGAATCATTATATTATAATATCTTATTTTAAGTTATTTATTTGTATTAGATATTGCACTGAAAGCATTTAATTCAACTGAAATAGAATTTGAAAACCATGTGAAATTGGTTTTGGCACGGACAGCAACGACTTAATCGCGAACATAAATAAATTGTGAATAATTCATTGTTTTTAAATAAAATAAATTTAAACCTACTTATTCATTTACTTGATATGATTTAAGAAAATTGTATTTTATTCATTCAAATAATTTTATTTTGATATAATTAATGTTTTATCATAAGAATATATGTTTAATTACTAATTATTATAGCACAGAATTGATTTAGTAAATTATTTCAAAACAAGTGTTAAGAAAAATCTAAAATATTGTTGTTTGAAATTAATTTTTTAAGATTAAAAGGTAGATTTCATAGAACAGTAAGTTGTGAGGATAGTTGTATGTATTAGAATATTGAGTAGTGTATAATAAAACAGAATAAAGAGTGTAGCAGAAGTGAATTAGAGGTTGTAGGATGCATGAGTGTTAATTGTATTGATAAATCAGCGTTTAAAGTTAGGGTTTTGACAAAATTCATAGATATCTCAAAAATTTGTAAATTATTTTAACATTTTTCAATTTTTTTTTTTTACTACAAATCACTTTTTACTCCAAAAAACAAACACTACACAAATAGTTTAAGCAAAAATAAATTGTATTCTTTTCAATTTGGTCATAGTTATAACTTATAGTACAAATATACATAAAATTTGAGTAAAAATTAATTCAAAATAAATACAATTTTTATGTTTACTTAACAAAAAGTTACAAATAACTTGATATCATGATAAAATAAACGGGTATGTCGACAACTTCTGTATTTTGTGTTGATAACTATAATGCATGCAATAATACTAAATTGAGCAATTTACAAAAAAAAAAAACACTATTTTTAGTTTGTAAATTTTTATTATTTTTGTTTTGTGCGGTACAATTATTAAAATTGTATTATCTATTTATTTTAATCATTCAAATGAAAGTTAAACTTCTTATGCTAAATTTTTAAATTTTATTTTGAATTTAGATAAAAGGTGTCTGTAATTATATATAACTTTTTTTATTTAATGAATACCATGAAGATTTTTGACCATTGGCTCCAACACATGAGAAGAATTCACTAATGTCGATAGTAGCACTAAAAGATTTTTACTTGAAACATGATTTATCCATGAATTTGGTTGGTTTGTAGAATCTTGTTTTTCTGCATTTGGGTACGGACATTTATATAAAAAAAACAAACATGCAACATACCCAGCAGCGTATTCTATACATTTACTTTCCATCTAAAATAAATAATAAAGTAAGTAGCAAATTATTTTGGCATTTTGTGTATAAAGTAGAAAAAAAATCTTAGCCCTAATAATTATATTTATAATTATTAGTATATTTACCTCCTTATCAAAGAAGTTTAATATGTTAATATCAACATTTTCAATAGTAACTACTCATAAGAAGAGCATGTCAAAAGTCTATGTCATTGTCACTGGTATCTCTTTGTGCATCAGACTATTCTAGTATTTAAACAGATTCTTCTTCCGTTAATAATCTGTTCTCTATGCCATAGACTTTATTTCTATTGGCAGTGATAACAGTCCTTTGATGTTAATGTTTCTGCAATTACCAAAAACATTTTAGTACAATATAGTTTAGTACTTAATACGTATATATACTTATATTTATAGTAGAATCGGCTTATGATGATGTAATATAACAATATTCCGTACACAATGATTCCCAGCCTTGTTGAGACAATTTATGATACTTATGCATATTTAAATTGTAATGGTGCTGTATTTATAAATGCTGCTCCACCAATTCTTTTAAAAAACTAAACAAGTTTTCAACCATGTTTTAGTTCGCATTTCCACTCATAATATACCTATGATCACTCTTATATTAAATGCAAAGTTGGCAAGTTATTCTAATAACTAATTTTGTGATATGAAATATAATCCATAAATTGCTGAGTTCTTATCATATTGTTGTCGGGTGTTTTGCAAGTCAATCCAGTTATTGAAAAGTTGGAATACTTCTGAAGCCTAAAAATTTCAAGAATTTAATTGTAAAATGAATTAATTTTAATATATTTATTGTACCTCAATCAGTAATATTATATTCCACAGACAGTTATTGCCTTCTTCATACTATTTGAAAACACTCGGACAGCTAATTGAACATTCATTCTGGACGCTCTTTCCACCACGATATGCCTTTTAGTTAGTTTAAATTCTAATATAAAGTTGTGGTTATCGTTTATCTTTAAATTGACGGTTGACACCGGTGTATTTTATGTTTTTTGATCGGACGTTGATTGTTTTGATTATTATATGTTATTACTTAACTAGTTGTTTTATTAATTACGTATATATTAAATGCTCAATGACCAATTGTACTTCATAGCCTACATTAATTAAATAAAAATAGACCATTACATTTAATACACAAATAACATAGTACCTAACATATACATAATTAAGTAGTAATTCAAACACATTTTTGGTAAATTTACTGAATATAATTTTAAATAATTTCTTTTTAAACACACCCTAGGTAATTCTTAATAGTTATTATCTATTTAAGAAATCACAATGTAAAATTATATTTAGAACCATAGTAACTAGGTACCTTAAACTTTTACATATATTTTAATATACCCAGTTGATGTATTATTAAGCAACTAAGTATAATAATAATAAAAATAATAATATTACTGTGATTAATGAATCTCCAGAATCCGATAGGTACCCAGAAACGAATGAACACACAAAAATAACAAATAGTTTAAAGAACTCGGGATTACGGATGTATTGGATTATAATTTGGCAGTAAGTTACACGTTATCGGTATTCAGTATAATCATAGTAATCATACTATCACAGTTAATAATGGCGCTGTACCTACACGAAACGGGGTTATTGTTTATTATGGGTCGATAAACCTACGGCATGTTCACGAAATAAGATATAGTATATCATAATTCGTGGGCGTGTTCAAACCTGAGTAGATAACTGTTGTTGTACCCATGTTATCAATGAGTTTCTAGTATTAACATTTACAGTATTTGCAAGTAGATCTGATTTTTAAATTTAATTCCTTTTGAACAACAACATTATGGGCAACGTACAAGCTTCATCCAATTTACCACCGATGCCGCCTAATATAACACCTATTCCGAAACCTACGACACTGCAGATGCTGCATCCCGAAAATCACATAGAAAACCCCGGATCGATTGAAGAACTGCACAAGAAATGCAAAGGTTAGTTTTGGGTCATTTATTGTGTAGTTTTCTTTGTATTAATTTATTTTCATTTCAGAGCTGTTTCCTATGACCTTTGAAGGCATCCGACTTGTCATTAATAAAGGACTGAGCAATCATTTTTTTGTTAGCCACAGTCTATTCATAGGAGCAACCAGTCAAACATCAAACTACAAATTTGGATCTACATTTGTTGGTTCCAATCAGGTTAGGTCTGGAGATTTCAGTCCTCTTTTGTTAGACGGTGACATTGATCCCCGTGGAAATATTTCTACAAATGTTATTGTACAACCCCGGGATAGTGTAATGATCAAACTTCAAACTCAGGTAATAATTATCTAATATAATTCATTGTTTTAAAAAAAAAATAGATGTATTTAGGCAGTGTTGTTGACAATAGTTTCAAGAGTTCAAAACAAATGGAGTTCAAACAACTGTTGAATATAAAGCAGACAGATATACAGCTGCCCTGTGCTTAGTCAATCCTGATTTCTTCAATTATACGGGAATTTATATATCTCAGTATTTATATGCTTTGAATAATAAAACATCAGTAGGTGCTGAAGTCATTCACCACCGTAGTCCACAAATTCCAGATGGACATATAACAGTATTCAATGTCTTGGGAAGATATATATGTAAATAATAAAAAGAATTTATTTTCACAAACTAAATTAGAATTAGTTTAAATCAAGAAATTCATCAACTAAAACTTATTTTTTTTTTAGATGATGATGCTACTACATTAAGCACTACATTGAGTTTAATAGGGTTGCAATGCTGCTATCATTTCAAAGCTAGTGAGCAGCTTCAGTTTGGTGTACATCTTGAAGGTAGTCTTTTACAACAAGATATCAATGCAACTTTTGCATATCAAGCACAAATTCCTAAATCAGATATCAACATAAAAGGTATAAAAAAAATAACGCTTGCTAAGTCAGGGATCGGCATGTAAACTTTGTTGATTTTTAATTTTTAGAAATTTTATAACTGATATCACAACCAAGCGGTATAAAAATTTGAATCCGAAAAAATGTCGGTGTGAACAGCCCCACAAAAATCATTTTCATTTTCATTTAGTGAAATAGATCTCCAAAACCGGAGAGCGGATTTCATTGTTTGGGTCTTGTTAGATTCACATTGGTTAGGAAAACTGCAGTGAAGATTTTCAGAACTTTATCTTTAATAGTTAACTCATTACAGAACATTGAAAGAAAAGTTAAAACAAATTGCAATGGCGGTTGACGAATGTGGACTGACGAACAATCTTGAATCTACGTATTATGAATATATTTTAATCTTTATAAAGGTAGTACGGGTACATTTATGGCCATACCGAATACTCCATAAGACAGTAATGGATAGAGTATTTATCGATATCGATAAATATCAAGCTCTTATCTATTTGTACTGATAATATGTAACCTGTATATAAAATTATTAAATCAACTGAAAATTAAACACAAATAAGGCATTTATAAATAAAAAAGCAAAAAAATAAATACATTCATCGTCTTAGAAATTAAATGAAACACATTTTTGTATAAAAATTATTTTTCTATTATGATAATTAAAAGAAAAGCATTTGCCTTCAAATCCGAACCCTATTTATTATTATAGAAACAAATGAAATGTAAAATGTACCTACCTAATTTCCACTTTTTATGTAATATTTATTATAATATACAATTAATGGATACATATTTATGATTCATACATATTCTTCATATTGGATAGTATTTTAGAGTAGTTTTTTTTCTACTGTATCTAGTCAATAAGAAAACCTATGCTATTAACGGAGAAAGCAGGCTACAGACATGTTTTAAATTATTAGTTTTGTTTATGTGTATCGAATAAGATATTATTTTAATACTATGTTACTATTGGTAACGTTCCCACGATGAAAATATGTTTAGATTCTTGTTTCTTGTCCATTTTTACAACAGTCTTCGATTTGTTTTTTGCATGTAAGTGAAATTATACATACAATCAGGTAAAATCCTATTTATCAGATAACATACTTTTGACATATTGTCTTTCTTGTTTAATTCTGAATATATGTGATCGCTTGTGTATAAAAAAATTGTTTAATTTTCAATTATATTTCTTGGTAAATAAATATGTTCTATTCGTACCGTGAGTTTCTATTATGTTGTTTTCACTCGAATTTTCAATGTATTAACTTTATTAACCAACATAAGCTGAATGCCAGTAAAATATTTTAATTTTGATGAGATTGGTATTACAGTGTATCCAAAAGAATAGTCAAAAAAGTTATGCTAATAAATGGTAGACAGGTTGGCATTTTAACATCAGCTTAATGCGAAGAAATGCTAACTGCAGTAATAGGTTTGAACTTTGCATTATTGTAAATATTGTTTAAAAATAATTAAAATTAATTCATATTAGTTTTATTTGTATCACCATGTTTAAAATCATGAAAAACTCATGCTCCATTGTACCCCAGTGTGGGTGTAAAATGGAGCAAATTATTATTTTTGGTTTTTTTTTTTGTTATAGTTGAGTGAAAAAGCTGAGTTATTTATTTGATTTAGGGAAAGTAAGCTACACAGTCTTTTTCGTGTGGCAGTTCAATAAGGAAAAAAAACTGATTAATTTTTTCATTTAAAGGAATTGTTATTTATGTTTTCAAGCATTGATTTTTTGTAAATTTGAAGCTCTGCATTAAATAGAATTTACAATTGGGTTTGAACATTTAGTTCCCCATTCTCCATCCTGGGTTGTCCTACATAATATGTAAATATTTTAAAATATTTTAAAAGACATAAAACATAAAAACATTATTTTATACATTAACTAAAAATTTTAAATTTATCCTATTAAATATTATTTATTGAAGAGAGATATCTATTTATTAAATATATCTAACCTATATGACCTATGGCCTATGAGCTAAGATATTATCTAAAAATGATTCAGCAAATGTAAAATTTAATACCATTTGGACAATATATTTTAGTGATTTTTATTTACATAATTTAAGATGCTGAGTAACAGCTATTCAATTTTTACTTTTATAAGTGTTTTTTTTTTTTATATAACAAATAATTAGCCATATTCTAGTTAAATAACACTCAAATATAGGACACTTATTCTTTATTTAAAATTGTTATAAAGTCATGTTTATTATTGTGATTGGAACTAGCATTCTAATATTCTTGGATGCAGGTTGCGAAATGTATTATGCTTTGAATATTGAAACCAGCTTAGTGTTTGCGGTTGTAAGCAGTCGTTGGAAGTCATTATACTCTATTCAGCAAGAGAATATGCCGACTCTGTACACCTCAACTTGACTCCCTGCCATTGAGTCCAGTTCCACTGTGGCAGGGAGTCATGTGGGGATGTGCAGAAGAACCAACTTTTGTTGGGCCATGGCATATTGTCTCTGGACAGTGTATAATATGGTCTACTCTTGTTTATTATGTTAAATTCAAAAAAAAAATAAAAATAGTTCATAAAAAAGCTAAGCAATAAGCATTAAATATTTTTTTTTATAAATTGTTGTGACTCTCTTAATAACTTATTAAAAATCAAAACTAAAAATAATATTTTATATGTTAAAATATGCCTAATTCAATTTCATAAAAGTGAAATTTATAGTTAATACTTTGACAAAAATAAATAATATATTAAATGAAAATATATATAGGTGAAGAAATATGTTAATACCTTTTTTATTATTATTGAATTAATTAGACAAATGTTATTTGTTATTTTGGTAACCTTAATAATTAACTTTATTTTTATTATAAACTGTAGGTATAACATAAATATAATAATAGTTAATCAACTTAATATGCTTAATTGAAATTTGTATTAATTTTTTACCTTTTTTTTTGTTTTTAGGTAGTATAGATAGAAAGTGGAATGTAAGCACGACACTGGAAAAACGTTTACACCCAATGCCATTTACATTTGCATTGAGTGCTATGTTTTCTCCTGTCGAACATCAATTAATAATGGGAGTTGGACTTTCACTCGGTTAATTTATACGACATTAAATTTTGGATTTTTTTTCATTCCCATTTTTTATATCATTTAATACATTGTATTATTATTGATTAAATTAAATAATAATTTATACCTCTAAAATATAGAATTATTCTAAAACAATATCTGGTATATGTAAACAAAATTATAACTTTTTCATGCCATTTATGGATTTTTCGGATGTTAACAAACCACAAATAAACACAAAATATAGCATATAAATAGAATTCAAATATAATACTTTAAATGCTTGATGAAAGAGACAAAAATGTTATGTAATTCTCGACATTTTTAGGAAAAATTATTATATTTTCATATGAAAATAGAAATGTGATATCTTTTACTCTATTGACTAAAATAAACATTCCTTTTGAATTTGATAACCATACTAATAGTAAAGTAAAAAACAACTCAAATAAATTCCAAATTGCCAGCAATAAAGTAAATTAACTTTTTATAAATAAAATAAAATTTAATTTGTTTTTTAATTATAAAAGTGTATCAAAATCTTTTCCAAATAATGTCATTAATTCTTTTTCTTTTCTGTTTGTAGTCGATACTGTAAAAAAAATTTGATTCATTTATTTTTATCATGAGACCACACTAAAAAACACACATAATTTATAATATTATTTACCTTGTGTTTTTTTTTTTTTTTTTTATTGATTTTTTTACTTATCTAAATAAGTTGTTTGTTTAGGCATTTCTTTTAAATTAATATAATAGATAAAATAGCTATAAATATTTTTATTATAAAATGTATAAAAAAAATGTAATTTGGAATTATATTTCTGTTAATAAAGATTATTATTATTATTTCTTATAACAAATGTTAAGTGATTCGAGTCTCAATTGAATAAAAGGTAATAGAATGTAATCAATTAATGAATTCCTATTTTTAAAAAGAAATTGTTATATTATTAATTGTATTAGTTTGGAAGATATTTTTTAATAACACTTTGTGCAATCGATTATGAACATTGAACAGTGAATACTATTTAATTGAAATATTCCACTATTATATTCTTATTTTGAGTTTGTTAACCTACACAAAACATAAAATTGACATTTGTAACTTAAAAAGGAAAGAAAGATGAAAGTTGTAACTGTTCTGGTATACAGTAGGTGTATGGTGTACCACATAGTATGTTAAACTGAAATATACATATTTGGTATCCATATAAAATATAACTTTTTAATTAAGAGGATGTCAGCGCATGATTTGTTTTCTATCTCTTACCCACGTGCAATTTAGACAAAATGCATTTACGCAAAATCAGTATTTTTAAATTATTGTCGATGCATTATTTTTTACTTTGAAGAAAATCTTGAAAATTTAACACAAGGTTTCTTATACATTTTTGTTAGTGTGATTAAAAAAAAGTTGACCGTATATTCACAATCATTTTTTATGAGCGTCTGAATTTAGAATTTTGTCAGAACTCGTAAAAACCACGAACATTTACAAAACTTATTTTCTGTTAGAAATTCGTAAAAAAAATCTTTTTATACCACCTAAGATTTAATACGATATTTAAACAAATACAATATTTCATCTAAAATAAAATCGTAACTTACCTTCATCCGCCGTCTGTGAGAGCGTAAATCTTTGTGGCCTTAGTTGTTGACTTGGTATCGTTCACCTCGATAAAAGCTCGAGCACAAGAATTATATTTTAATTATTTAAGCAAAGGGATATTATATCATGAAGAGAAAATATTTTAAATTATTAATGAGAAACTTGAGCTTGTCGTTTCAAACACAAAAGTTCGATACATGGTCGAATTGAAGACAAGCACACACGCCTTTCCTGATCAATGGAAAGAAGCCTCTACCGTTTTATGTTTTTTATAGTTGTAAGTCCCCAAAAGCCTAACTCGCATAAGTAGGTGGTTGAAAAGTGTAACAAAATGTTGATTACTTCTGCTATTATAGAATATTCTGTGTTTGCATACATCCAAAATCCAATTAGTGGTAATTCATTATTTTTCAGTTGTAGTGTTCTATTCTCCTGAATTTCTGCAAGCTGTTCTTCTTGCTCGCATTATCGCCAAAGTTGTTGTTGCTGTCAATTGCGTGTGTCTGCCGCGAAAACTTGTGATGTATAGTATTGTACCGTGAACCAAAAAAGGAAGAGAACTACTGGTCTAGGCGTTAAGATAATTATTAAGGTTACGGTAGACAGTTCGACACCGGGCGATTTTTAAAACTCCGATAGAATTACGGCGGCCCGCGGCCCATTGATTAGCTTGGAATTAATACATTTTTTGCATTATTTTTTCAATTTTATTTTCACGTTATCTATATATATTTATAAATAAGTGTACATTTTGGATAAATTTTATAACTCAAGATCCACTAAACCGATTTCGATAAAAATTTCAGGGTATATTAAGATTGATATGTAGATGGTTTCTGTGAAGTTTGTACGCTGTGCGATAAGTGGTTCTGGAGTTATGGCCTCATAAGTGCACACCTGGCGACATGGCCAAAAACAACAACAACGTCTATACACTTATTTTTATCTATATATATATATAACCCATAGCAACCATTAAAAAACAAAAATTTTTATCGTAAATCTCATAATTCCTGTTTGAGCACCTACCAGGGGTGATCACTTCCCTTTCTAAATTAGCCTATGACACTCACAAAGAATGTGGCTTTGTATTGGTGAAAGAATTTTTGAAATCGGTTCAATGGTTTCGGAGTTTATCCCGAACATACAAACTAACGCTATCATTTTATATATTAGTATAGATAAAAATAAATGTTTGTGTGTAGATTAGACCTCTGGGTAGAAGATAGGCTAATTTAATAAGTATTAAATATGTTTTTTTTTATTCATCGAATTTCAGTACGGTTGCGTTAGGCTTTTGTATTGATTGATTATATTAATCCTCCGTAGGTGGAATTAAGTAAAAATGACAAACTTAGTACAATTTTGATACTTTAGAGTTAAATCATACACTTACGTACAAACAGCACGGGGTTCGCGATCTACCACAAATAGATTGCCTACCTGAGAATATACTGCTGCGATTCAGAATTTTTATTCCGGGCAACAGAAAAGTTAAGATAAATTTTGAACACCATACACCATATACCGAATATTAAATAACGAATTGAGCAAAGTTTGAGTCATATAGAATTGGTACATTTAACGGGCAACGAAGTGCCAGCGCCCAGCGGGATCGGCTTTTTTTTATATAAATATTGCATACATGTTTATGTGTTTATATTACATTATATGGCTTCATATAATATATTATGTACCTACATGTTATCAAAATTATTAGGAATTATAATTGCACATTTTTCAAATTGTTCATTATTATGTTATATTCCTGAAATTTTTGTTATGTATCATACAAAAATTTCATATATTTGTTTATGTATTATGTGTATATAGTTTGTATTTTTTGTAAAATATTTCGTATGTTATATGATATTGTCTTATTATAATAGTGACCAGGAGGGGTATATTCATTTATGTGCATAATAATTGGGTTTTTGGAAATTTGACTGGAAGGCTGTACCAGTTGACTAGTAAAAAAATTAATAAATAATTTATATTATAGTTATCTTGTTACATTATAAACTTAGACTAAACTTGAATTTATTTACAGTGCTCTCGATAGATATAAAATTAAAAAAAAATTAAAGTGTCACGTTTCCAACATTGCTTAAGAATTTCTCCTTCGCGAACCGTATCAGTGACCTTGGTTGATCGATTTTGATTATCAAGTTATCAACAACTATCACCTGTCGGTAAATTTCATTACTTTTTAAAACAACGTGGAAACAATTAGGTTTCAATTTTAAATTGAATTCTTTGTAGAAACAACAACGTTATGGGTAACGTACAAGCTTCATCCAATTTACCACCGATGAAACATAATTTGACACCGATTCCGACACCCAGGACACCGCAAAAGCTAAATTCCGAAAATCGCATCAAAAACCCCGGATCGGTAGGTGAACTACACAAGAAATGTAAAGGTTCGTTTTGGGTCATTTATTGTGAATTTTTCTGAGTTGTTATTTAATGATTGATCTATTTTTGTCGCAGAACTGTTTCCTATGACCTTTGAGGGCATCCAACTTGTCATTAATAAAAGACTGAGCAATCATTTCTTCGATAGCCATAGTCTACTCATAGGAACAACCAGTCAAATATCAGCCAAATTTGGATCTATATTTGGAGGTACCAATCAGGTTGGGTCTGAAAATTTCAGTCATTTTTTGATAGATGACTTTAATCACCGTGGAAATATTTCTACAAATGTTAATGTACAACCCTGGGACAATCTAAAACTCAAACTTAACACTCAGGTTATTAATTATCTAATTATAATCCATTTTTTTTAAAAAATATATATATATTTATGTAGTATTGATCACAATAGTTTCAAGATTTCAAAACAAAAGGAGTTCAGACAACTGCTGAATATAA
The DNA here is from genome assembly GCA_008086715.1 of Sitobion miscanthi. Lineage (NCBI taxonomy): Eukaryota > Metazoa > Arthropoda > Insecta > Hemiptera > Aphididae > Sitobion > Sitobion miscanthi. The sequence continues at coordinate 34,621 of SSSL01000293.1, read as the reverse complement.
AACAAACAGGTATACAGCTACCTTGCGCTTAGTCAATCCTGATTTCTTTAATTATACGGGAATTTATAAATCTCAGTATTTATATGCTTTGAATAACAAAACATCAGTAGGTGCTGAAGTCATTCACCAACGTAGTTCACAACTTCCAAACGGGCATATAACAGTATTTAATGTCTTGGGAAGATATATATGTAAATAATAAAAATGATTTCTTTTCATAAACTAAATCAAGAAATTCATCAACTGAAACTTATTTTTTTTTTTTTTAGATAATGATGCTACCACAATCAGTACTACGATGAGTTTAACATGGTTGGAATGCTGCTATCATTTCAAAGCTAGTAAGCAACTTCAGTTTGGTGTACATCTTGAAGGTAGTTTTTTACAACGAGAAATCAATGCAACTTTTGCATATCAAGCACAAATTCCTAAATCAGATATCAACATTAAAGGTATATAAAAAAAAACAATAAATTATATAATATTTTTAACATAAATATTATGTTTTTGGGCTGGATGTAGATATTTTTATTTTCTAACAGAATTTGCAGAAATTTAACACTTTGTTTATCACCATAGAAATGAAGAAAATGTAAAATGTACCTACCTAATTTTCACTTTGTATGTATATTATAATAAACAATTAATGAATACTTACTAATACATATTTATGTTTCATACATTTTCTTCATATTGAATAGTATTTTAGAGTAGTTTTTTTTTCTACTGTATCTAGTCAATAAGAAAACCTATGCTATTAACGGAGAAAGCAGGCTACAGATATGTTTTAAATTATTAGTTTTGTTTATGTGTATCGAATAAGATATTATTTTAAGACTATGTTACTATTGGTAACGTTCCCACGATGAAAATATGTTTAGATTCTTGTTTCTTGTCCATTTTTACAACAGTCTTCGATTTGTTTTTTGCATGTAAGTGAAATTATACATACAATCAGGTAAAATCCTATTTATCAGATAACATACTTTTGACATATTGTCTTTCTTGTTTAATTCTGAATATATGTGATCGCTTGTGTATAAAAAAATTGTCATACAACTCTCAACATTTTTAGGAAAAACTATTATATTATCATATGAAAATAGAAAATGTGATATTTTTTACTCTATTGACTAAAATAAACACTCCTTTTGAATTTGATGACCATACTAATAGTAAAATAATAAACAATTCAAATAAATTCCAAATTGCCAGCAATAAAATAAATTAACTTATTATAAATAAAATAAAATTTAATTTGTTTTTTAATTATAAAAGTGTATCAAAATCTTTTTCAATTAATTTCTTTAATTCTTTTTCTTTTCTGTCTGTAGTCGATACTGTAAAAAAAAAATTCGATTCGTTTATTTTTATCATGAGACCACACTAAAAAATACACATAAATTATAGTATTATGTACCTTGTGTTTTTTTTTTTTTTTATTGATTTTTTTACTTATCTAAATAAGTTGTTTGTTTAGGCATTTCTTTTAAATTAATATAATAGATAAAATAGCTATAAATATTTTTATTATAAAATGTATAAAAAAAATGTAATTTGGAATTATATTTCTGTTAATAAAGATTATTATTATTATTTCTTATAACAAATGTTAAGTGATTCGAGTCTCAATTGAATAGATGGTTATTAATTTTAAAAGAAACTCTTGGTTTGGAAAATGTTTGGAATTTAACATCAGCTCAATGCAGAGAAATACAAACTGCATTAATAGGTTTGAGTTTTACAAAAATGTAAATATTGTTTAAAAATAATTAAAATTAATTCATATTAGTTTTCATTGATTGTATTACCATGTTTAAAATCATGAAAAACATTTTTATACATTTTTATAACCCACTTTATAAAGTATTAAAAATCAAAACTAAAAATGATATTTTATATGTTAAAATATACCTAATCCAATTTCATAAAAGTGAAATTTATAGTTAATACTTTGACAAAAATAAATAATATATTAAATGAAAATATATATAGGTGAAGAAATATGTTAATACCTTTTTATTATTATTGAATTAATTAGACAAATGTTATTTGTTATTTTGGTAACCTTAATAATTAACTTTATTTTTATTATAAACTGTAGGTATAACATAAATATAATAATAGTTAATCAACTTAATATGCTTAATTGAAATTTGTATTAATTTTTTACCTTTTTTTTTGTTTTTAGGTAGTATAGATAGAAAGTGGAATGTAAGCACGACACTGGAAAAACGTTTACACCCAATGCCATTTACATTTACATTGAGTGCTATGTTTTCTCCTGTCAAACATCAATTAAGAATGGGAGTTGGACTTTTACTCGGTTAATTTATACGACATTAATTAAATTAAATAATAATTTATACCTCTAAGACATAAAATTATTTTAAAATTATATCTGGTAAATGTAAACAAAGTTACAACTTTTTCATGCCATTTATGCATTTGTCGGAAGTTGACAAACCACAAATAGACACAAAATATGGTATATAAATAGCATTCAAATATAAAACCTACTTCTACACTAATGTGTAGATACTTATTTGAATATTTACTAATTGATGAGTGATGTTAGTCAACAGTAGAATATACCGCTTTGATCTACTCACTACTTCCCGAAGATTCTCCATCTGTACTTTACACAAGACAAGTAAACGGAACTAGTTCATAACATAAATTTTTTGGAACCTGGTTTATATTTTCATTTTGGTATAGCTTTTGCCATTAAAAGTTTTTTTTTAGTAAATCTAACTATTTAACTATGCAAGCATGTTTAACACGCATAAGATATGCGATTATTCCGAGAATATGACGTCAGGCGGTTATTCTAGACATTATTTCCTCAAATATTATGCTCTAGATAATACCTTAGATAATATCCTAGATCTTACCTTTAAATCATATAAGAGGTAAATTCACTCTACTATTAGAAATTACAGATTAAAATGTATTATTGTGAACGTAAAATGTACCATGTTGCATGTTTGCAAGAGGGATAGGTATAAAAAAAACGCCCGTGCTGCGTCCTTTTAAGGCAATTATCAAATCATCAAATTAAATCATTAAAAATATAAATTGGTAAATAATAATAAATCACAACATGTAATATTGTAGTAAATATGCTATATCTGTTAAAATATTCAGTATGTCTATCACCACTTTAAAATATATTCTTGCACAAATATGAGTTTTTTTCACAATTTTATGAAATAATTAATCTGTAATATGTTGTTATTCGAACAAAACCAATTTAAAGAAAAATAGTTGGCATTATAATACCTGAATACCTATGATATAATGCTGAAAGTTATTACAACTATTGTTCTTGTGTACCTAATTTTAAAATTATGATTTTATTGTTTTACCATAAAGACTTTTGCCTGCCGATTTTTACCAATTACCATCAAACATAAAACCAAAGAAGAATATATTTAAGTATATTATTAAAATAAAAAGTGATAACATTATTGGTAATTAAAGTACACAACTTATAAATTATACCATAGATCAACAGTTGAATAATAGTAGTCGAAGTTGAACTAAACATGTAAAACGTAGGTATTATCGATGCATTATTTTTTACTTTAAAGAAAATCTTGACAATTTAACACAAGGTTTCTCATATATTTTTGTTAGTGTAATTAAAAAATAAAGTTGACCGTAAATTCACAACCATTGATTTAGAATTTTGACAGAATTCGTAAAAACGATGAATATTAACAAACTATTTTCTGTTAGAAATTCATAAAAAAAATCTTTTTGTCCCATTTAGTTTTGAAAATTTAATATGAGATTCAAACAAATAAAATATTTCTTCTTCAATGAAATCGTAACTTACATTCACACATCTGTGAGAGCGTAAATATTAGTGATCTTTGTTGTTGACTCGATAATTATATTTTTCTTAAATAAATTAAAAAATGGATTAATAACATAATATAATAATATAACACGGTTATTCAATATCTGGAATTGGAAGTTTTAAATATTCTAATTTTATAAATTGGAACAAAATATTTAAAACTGTTATCTTTCATTGTAAATACCTAAATTAGTATCAAATTTTGTCAAAATTTGAACTTTAAATGTTTCTAAAAAATAAACGTGCATAATATGTATCTTAAATATTTTTGAACCACTTTTTTATGAATGCTTTAAATAGAGTCAAAATATTTTGAAAATCTCATCATGTATAGAAAACGATAAAATAATCATTTGTTGACAATTTAAAGAACCTTATTTTTTGTTTTTGAATACAAATTAAATAATAAAATCGTTTTATGAGGAATAGTAAATTTACAGATTAATATTCAATGTCGAGAAAAAATTTTTTTTCAACATTTCAGTGTTTATAATATCTAGCTTAAAAAGAGTTGACATTTTATCTTGGATGAAAAACTGTCATAAAAAAATCTATGGTTACCTATTTGTTTTTGAGTTAGGTACTACAAAAAAACAAAATAGATTATGTGTAAAAATGTCTGCTTTATCTTACTGTTTTTGTTTCTTTTATTCCAACGCTTTCGAAGATTACTGGGAATTTTCAATTTTGGATTCTCAAAAGTAATGACTGGTGACTAGATCAAATTTTCTACCAGAAACAACACTCAATGTTGAAAATCAAATTACTTTTTGACAATTGTTCATGTATAGCTACACACAAACAAAAACACAAATTTTTAAAATTAATAAATTAATCACACCATTTAGAATTTAAAATTTCCCTATTATTTTAAATCGTGGTCTTGTAGTCAACAATGCACATCAACTAGCTTGATGCACTGTAAATATTCACTGAACTCTAATAATCAATTGTTGAGTTTTCGAAAACCTGTCAATGCCATCTGGACTCAGAATCACGGATCTACTGAAAAGTAGATAAAATATCTTAACAAATATTAATAATATAGGTAATGACCGAGCGGATTAAGTCGTTAGTGTTGGTGTCCGGAGAGAAGTGTGATACCTGCGGATGCCCACTAAAAAATCTGCCAAAACCAAAACACACGCTTTTAAACTTACAGTACCCTCCCCCACAGTACGAACCACCCAATGACCTAAGTTGCCGCGGGCTAATTAATAAAAAAAAAAAAAATAATATAGGTAATATTTTGTGTTGTATACTATAGCAACGAGCGTATAATAACAAGGCGTTTTATCTTTTATTTATGTTTATAAAGATTAGTCGGAAGTCTCCGATCAAGTGCCATACAAAACTGAGGACCAACAATTGCATCATATACAACAATTGTATCAATTGTAACAATTGTTTTGAATACCTACCGATTATAACCATCCGACTATCCATCAGGAATAATGTTTCAGACGAAATTCCAAGAGCCGTTAATCAGCGTGTACTATAGTATCGGCAGCCGTCCGCTGGATAATTGGGCCGTTCATCAGGTGAGTATACGGATCCGTCCGATTTAACCGATATACTTAACGATTTAATTTGGTCCCTATAATAATAGTTTTACAAAAATACAAAATACTAGCTGAGCCCGTGCACTTCGTTGCCCGTTAAATAATCCAACTCTTTATTACTCAAATTTTGTTCAATTCGTTATTTAATATTCGGTGTATGGTGTTCAAAATTAATCTTAACTTTGCTGTTGCCGGAATAAAAATTTTGATTCGCAACTGTATATTATCGGGTAGGCAATCTACCTACGGTAGATCGCTGACCCCGTACTGTTTGTACGTAAGTGTATGATTTAACTCTAAAGTATCAAAGTTATATCAAGTTTGTCGTATTCTACCTATGGTGGATTAATGCAATCAATTAATACAAAATACTAACCTAACCTGTTGCGTCACTGTTGTATTTTTGACATCCAGATTTCCTACTTTTCCAGTGGATTTTCCTAAAATGTTCTTTCATAGAAACCTTCTCCGTGATATACTCTTTCGTTAAAAAAAATCAAGAATATCTGATAAGAAGTTTCAGAGTTTACCCTGTACAAAGATTTTCATTTCACATTTATATAGTTAGAAGATACACATATTACATATATATGATATATAACACAATTTACACAATTTATTGTGATATATATATATTGACAAAAAATAATAATACGAACAACAAACATGTCCGTAACCAATAGCAAGCAATATACAATGCACTATAATTATTATTTAATCTGCAACAAAATTTTGTATTATTTAGTTAATTTTTTTTTGGATAAATGACGCAATTAATACAAAATACTAACCTAACCTGTTGCGTCACTGTTGTATTTTTTAACATCCAAATTTTCTACTTTTCCGGCGGATTTTTCTAAAATTGTATTGCATAAGAACCTTCTCCTGACAATTACGAATACAACAAAAAAAGAATTAGCGAAATCAGAGTAGGCGTTCACGCGTGATGCAATGACCAAGGGAAACAGGGATCTATTTTTATATATAGAGATATGTCATGTTTGGTCTATGTATAATAATAATTATACCGTGTTTACAAATTATAAATATTGATGGATTAATATCAGTTATTACGATTTTCTAATTGTTATAGCCGACATATTTTCCATTCCCATAATAATCATTGATAAAATAAAATAAAATGTAACACGGCGCTATAGACAAAATGGGTACTTAGATGCGTGTTCGGCCTATTTTATGTAGACACTTATAATTTGTATCTCCACACTATACTCTTTCAGAAGTACTTACAACATATCTCAAGAATGATCATTATAAAATTAGTATATTTCAAAATTCCAAAATCAGAATTTAAAGAACTGTGTTATATTGATGAAAAAAAGAGGTGAGCACTGCGTAATAGTTTTACCACAGTCTTGTAACAAAAGGTTCATAAAATCTTACTTACCTACTTATAAATATATACTTAATAAATTATCATACAGGTTAGGTAGTTATAAAATTTTTTATAGTTCATAAGGCCAAGTAGGTTCTGAGAAATACGATGTTCCCATGGTTAAAAATCGTGTAAATCAAATAAACTAATACAATTTAACCGGGTTTAATAAAAGATTAAGCACACTTGTCGCGCCTGTGTATTTTCAGTTCAAAGAAGGAGAAATGCAACATGTCCAAGACGATCTGCTAAAGTCCAAGGTGCTCCAGTTACAGTCACCAAACGTGAACGCATGTTGTATAACATGTCCGATGAACCCTAAAAGTTCGCTCAGTGTTCGGTTGCCGTTCGTCACGTTGTTGGTGAAAAATCTCGAACGATTTTTCACGTTCGAAATCACGGTACATCAATATTTTGTGGGGAATAGCATCGCACGCGCACATTTTACTAACAAAAATAAATAATATTCCACAACTAATATTACAGCTTTATGTGTGTCCCTCATACAGATCAATAATTATTATGATAATATCTGAATACCCATAAGGTTTCCATTTATCAATCCTTTAAAAGGAAAAAATAATTTTTAAAAAAGCAAAATTAATTTAAAAACAATTCTAAACAACAAGCGCTAGTGTGAAAAAAATATTTAAAATTTAAAAATTGTTTAAAATGTATTGATTCTAAGTTGTGAAATTGTATATTAAAAAAAAATACAAAGTTTAACTGACAGAAATTTACTTTTTTCTCTGTTTCATCCAACGGTCGTCCCCGACACTGTTGTTGTATGCGAATACAGATTTTGGACAGCGAAAACATTCGCCGGCGTGTGCGCGTGAGCAATTACCACACGATCAAAAAGCTGAGCACGTTCATGGTCACGATGCCGTTTTGCATGAATGAGGGTTGGAACCAACTGAACTTGAATTTGGCTGCCATCACAAGTGACTCTTTCAAGACGACTTACGTGGAGACGGTCCGCGTCCAGGTGCACGCCAACTGTCGATTGAGGAGAATATACTTTAGTGACCAGCAGTACAAGGACGATCAGCTGCCGAACTCGTACAGGTTGCATGGGTCCAAGGACGTGCGAGAGAAACCGAAGAGCTTGCTGAGAAAAAATTCGGCGGTCGTTGACAAATATTCAGGGGGCGACAAATTGTAGAGAGCAGGTCATAGAGTATAAACGGCAGACTGATTGGAACACTTTTTTTCTGTGTAATATCTGCAATGATGGATGCATTTCGTTGATATTATTGTAGTGTTGCAAACCAAAAAGTGTAATTTTATTAAAATATTATGATACTTACATGACATACTACAATTTAATATACGTGACGTGTAGGTACTAGTATACTTCACGAAAGACATATTTTAAATACTAAATATGTTGTTCTATAATCTTGAATGAGAAAGTGGGTACCTAGTTCTTGAGTAATAAAACTTTGTGTGCTGATGATAATATGTTTATATTAATAGGTTAGGTTACGTTGAAATGGATGCTTAGACGATTTTGTCGTATACCTATTTCTTGATTGTACACAAAATAATAGATGACAATTCGCACTATTGAATAACTTTATTAAACATAAATAAGCACACAAAATACGAGTCTCTATGGATCGCTTACAAACATACGGGCCTCGCTCGAAGACCCCCGCACTCTCCTGCTACCACAGTGCTTATGTCCTTAAATATTATTTTACAAAATGCTGCCTCAGCTCATTTGCTTTTTTGGCCTATTATTACGAATATGAAAATGTCTATTATTATTTATTATTATTTAATTAGTTGGCGCATACAACAATTTGAAAAAGTTATAAATTACTATTGATTTAACAATATAAATTATTTGTATAAATTATCCAAGTATAATAATTAATACTACCTAATTACTACTAATATTGCATAATATAGTTTTTATGCTTATAAAACCATACTTAAGAATTATGAATAAATAAATAACTAAGTAATCCATAGTATAAACCAGTTGGTATTCAAATGTTTTCATCCCACGGCTTCTTTGCGTGTTCACAATATTTTTACGGCTTCAAAATTATTATGATAAAATTGTAACTACGGATTGGTGATAATTACAGTAGTACATAGAATTAAGTACTAGAAATAAAACTTCAAATAGTCAAGTAATGTGTTTCATTATCGTTTCCGTAAACGCTTTAATGATTATAAATAATATTTATATTAATATTTAAGTATACTTGACCTACATTAATTCTGGTTTCCGGTTCTTTGCATGGCTCCCTTTAACAACTCTCGTGACGCCCATAGGAACCATGTCGCACAGAACCTACTCAATAGAATTTTGATTGAGATAGTACATCTAAATGTTCAAGAAAATCATCCGCTAAATAATTTGAATTAATAGAGAGATTCTCATGTGAAAAATAGAAGAATATAACGTCACAGGACATTCCTAAAGTAGTAAAAAAAAATATCAGACATTTAAAAATATTGTCCTTAAGTAGCTATATTTAAAAATTCTAAAAATCAGAATTTGATTTAATGTAATTACTATTAAAGAGGAAAATGGGGGTGGGCATGCTTAAAAAAAAGGGGGGAACATCATAGATGTACATGAATCGCTGCCATTTCATAAAATAGCACTTAAATTCCACAACAACAATTTTTTTTTGGAACATTTGTTTCTTGATTGGTCTTCCTGGTATTATTAACCTCTCTTGTTAACCGTAGCAACTTCTATCCTTCGGGACCCTCGGAAAAATGAGATTTAGAATCCTGTATAATCGCAATAGTCACCGCTAATTACCAGGTGAAATATCTTGCTGCCGATATCGTCATTCTCAAACAACTTTGGTATGCGAAAAAGAGAGTAAGAGAACAATTAATCAACCATATCATAATATTATTATGTAAAGAAGATCAAATTAGAAGGAAGCACGCGTATTTGGATTCAAATAGACTAATTCTGTTGTCAGCTCAACATAGCACAAAATTGTCGTTTATACATTTTAAGTACACATATTACAATTAGTCATTTCTAAATTATGTCATTATACAAATCATCGTAGTTATTATGCGTCTAATAACATTATTAAAAAAAAAATTTTAATATTCTAAAATGCCGTACCTATAGTATATAACTGCAGTGATTGGCAAATAAATTTACCATGAATCCAATTTATGAATTTTATTGTAAATTACAGCAATAATCAAAAAGCCAGGTAAGTGGGTGTCGCTCTGCTGTACAGTGAGAGACTGTTTGTCAGCCTAGGATGTTTTATATTATTTGTATATTGTTATTATTGATATGGTAGCCGGTGAGTTGGATTAATATTATTTCCATATTATGATATTTCAATAATTTTGTATAATAATATACTTGAGAAATGTCTAGTACCTACGAACAATATTTTTAAATTACAACAAAATAACTAAAATCTTTACTCTTGGTAACTTAATATGTACTTTCGTCCAAATTTTAACATTAAATAACTATACAAATATGGTGTTTCTATATTTTTATATTCTTTGATTACAGAATAACCTATTTATGTGGAGCCCTGTATTAAATTTCCAAGCTTTTTTCCAGCTAATAAAATTATATTGACAAAAAAACTAAAAAATTGGAAACTGTAAATTTCCACAAACAGCTAAATAATAGTTAAAAAAAAAAAATTTAAATTTAATCATTTTAGAGCAGTGGTTCCCAACCTATGGTCCACGAAACATTTTTTTGGTGGTCCGTGAGCCGTTATAATAAATATAATAATATTAATATGTACATTTTTTTACAATAGTCATTTTCGTTAAATTGTTAAAAGTTTTAAACTTTTACTTAAAATGTATCAATTATAATTTATAAACATTATTATAAGCCTGATATAAGAAATAAAATGATTCTTATTTAAAAGTAAAATAAGGTCTAAAATTTAGAGTAACACCAAGAACTAAAATTGATTTATTCGAAAACCGATATGACCTAAAAATTACCATTTTTCCTCAATATTATTTTGTTTTTCCCTGTGCTTTTGAAAACTATTGAGAATTTTAAATGTTGACCTCCTGAATGCACCAACTGGATTCACTTTCCATCGAAAAAGATACTGTCGAAGAAAATCTATACAGTTTACTGCCTTAAGCCGTGATGATAGACAAAAAAAATTTATAAAAAACACACATCATTGTAAAATTAATACATTCATTGCTCTACTCAGAATCTAAAATTTAACTTCTTATGGGCCATGGCATACCTACATAGTATAATAAAAGGTTGAATCAAAGATAGTGTCAAAAATACCGTCCACTGTAACAATTATGTTTTTAAAACCTGTATAACGTAGGAATAACTACTGACTGATACAATAATATATCCTCGGTATTCGGAAAAAAAAGCCCTGGAAAAAAAAGCCCCGATTTCAAAACATGGTAAAAAAAGCCCCACCTATAGGAAAAAAAAGCCCCGTACTAATTAAACACATAACGCATTTTCATTATAATGTACATTTTATAATTTAATATTTGTATATAGGTAACCTAACCTTTTTTGGACATAGGTATATTCTATAACCATATATATATGTATAGTAACATTTGAAATACAAAAGATTAAAGTATAGTAAGGTAATAAAAGTAATTGACATTTGTTTTTATCTTAAAAATTATGTAGGCTCTATCTGGAAACTAGTCTTGGTAAAACTAGGTACAAAACAATTAATTGAAAACCGCCTAAAAAATGTATGTATACAAATTAAAAATAATGATATAAGTATATTAGATTTTCTAATGGCAGTTAGCCACAACATTAGAAAGTAATGTAATAAATAATATGTTATTGAACTAATTAATATATATATTTTGATTTATGGTTTATGTTATATAATTTTTTAACTGTGATATAATTAGTTATTGTTTAATGTCATATACGATATACTAGATGTAATTTTTCTAAAGTTACCTTTTAATAAAATAATATTATATTAAAGAAGTGTTAGGTACATTGATAAATGTAATGATTATATTATGATTATATTTAATTATGTAAATCATAATAAAAAAGAATAATGTATTTAGTTGGTACGGGGCTTTTTTTTCTTATGACGGGGCTTTTTTTTCCAATGAATGTTGTCCGGGGCTTTTTTTACCGGGGCTTTTTTTTCCTAGATTCATATCCTCACACAACTAATTGAAAAGTCTATATCGACATTTTAAAATACATATTCTGCAAGAGTTTTATGTAGATCTGTAGACATTATATAATAGGTACCTGGTGTTACCGAAATCCATTTGATTACAATACAGCCACCTATACTATTTAAAAATTTAATTGACCTACCTACTTTGTATGTTTTATTGTTTGTGAATACCCATTCAGACAGTAGGCAATAAAACCTATTCACTTAAGTTGAGCTCTGGTTGTTTAAATATATTTGAGATCCTTATATATGGTAATAAATGCGGTAATGGTTATGAGCTCTGACACATGTCTAATATACTACTACTTTGGGAGCGTTACTTACATTATTTGTGTAAATTATTAGTTAGGCAATACAATTGGCGAAAGATTGATAAACAAAATTTCAAAAAAAAATTCATATTGTGCGTTATTGACATATTATTATGTTAGAGCACGTCACTATTTATTTTACAAACTAATGACCTCTTACTGCCCATACAATTACCTACACGTCCCGAACGCAATTAAAAAAATACCCATATTAAGAGAACGTTACATAGACATTAATTTTATTGTTGTCTCCGTCTTAGAAGTGCGTAACATAGCAAATTTTATGATCAGCAAATCACGTTTAGCTACGTTAGTAAATGTTTAAAAATTAGAGTAAGAGGACTGTTGGCTTTTTCAGGCATATTTTTGTATTGTACCATAATTTAGTATTTACTTATCGATCATTATCACTTAAATCTTAAACTAAATTTAAATATTAAATTTCATAGGATTCACAATAAATTATTCTCCTCTCTACTTTGACTTCAGACATACTAACTATGATACCTTCAATAAATATATTAGCAAATTGGGCCATTATAATTATGTAGGTAACTAGGAAATTATTACCAAACTTTGTAACTGCCGGATTGGTGTTAATTATATTATAATTATACGATTTATATTGTAATAAAATATATTTAGTAATATAAGCTAACAAGACCTGAATGATCATTTTTATGTGGTAAACTAATATTTATTTTTTATTATTTTAAATTTGTATTATATTTTATACAATAATAATTGGAATTGGAATAATAAAATTCTCCCGAGAAAAAATCACGGAATATACTCACAAAATAAAATATTTCGATAAATTAAAGTTGAAATTGATATTAAAGGATAAACCAATAAATATATTTTTTTATATGCCTCCTCAATTTAATGATTTAATAATTTCATCAGGAACTGATTCATTTTCATTGATCGGCAAAAACCTACGGTGTTATATTTAAATTGATATGCTAATTTATAATAATTACATTTTGTAATGAAAAATAATAATATTTTTTTCATTCAACTTCTTATAATTATGTACTCAACCACTTTCATTGAAAATGCTATGCAATAATATTGTATTCCATGATATTTTTTTATCGTGAGGTATTTTTATTCCAAAATAATATTTATGTTAATTCAATTTTGTTGGCAGGAGAACGTGATGAATCATTATGAGTTCTAGACACTGTTGAATGTTATAATCCCAGTATTGATATGTGAACACCAGTCACAAATAAAATGTGTGTACATCGCAGTTGTGCTGGTGTAGGATTCTTAGACGGTATACTGTATGCTGTGCGTGGCAAAAATGGATCAAACGTTCTGAGTAGTGTTGAAGCATGCACACCAAGTACAGGAGTCTGGACTACTATTTCAGATATACATTTGCCTCGAAAAAATGCAGGTAACTTCTCACAGAATAATTCTAAACTATTTTATGAAACATTTTTTTCTTTAATATATTCCAATTTAACTTAAGTTTTCAATATAGGAGTAGTCACATTAGATGGTTTATTGTATGTCGTCAGTGGAGCATACCAAACTTCTATTTTGGATTCTATAGAATGTTACAACCCATACACCAATACCTGGACCATGGTCACAGGGACAATGAATAATAAATGGATATTACCAGGAGTAGTAGCCATTAATAGGCCGCAACATTATACAAGTTATTAGCATTCATGATTTTTTTTTTTTAGTACAATATATAAATTTGATCTTTACTGTATTATTTTATCTTACACTATGCTTAGCATATACGATACATGTATTTTTTTTTATAAATATTTTCCTATAATGTATGATAAAATATTTATTGTAGGTATTTTTTTTAAATTTTATTACTCTTGAATGTTTTATTAGAAATTTTTATATATATTTTTCAATACATCAACTACTTGCAGATAATAGTCTATCTAATAATGTATAATATGTTTAATTTTTATAGCTCAAGATTGGACATTTAAATTAAGATATTTCATAAATAGTTAATAAGGTAAACCTAAACACAAATCTAAAAACTGTGACTAAGGATTTTAATTTTTTTCATCTACCTTTGAAACAATAACCTAGGAGCCTTCTATTAAATTTTCAAGCTTTTTTACCCAACAGCTAAAATGTTATTGTTATTTATAAAAAAAAGGAAACTGAAAATGTCCGTTAACAGCTAAAAATAAGTCAAAATATTTGGAAAATGTTATGAAGTATAGAAAATGCTAATTTAAACATTCAGTCAAAATTTCATGTACCTACGGTCATTTTTTTTAAAGTTACACTAAAAACCAAAATCTATTTTCTCGAAAACAGATTTTGCGTAAAAATTCTCATTTTTCCTTAATTTTTCTTTTGATTTTCACATGGCTTTTGCAAACTAGTGGGAAATTTTTACTTTTTACCCCCCAAAAGTTTCAATTAGATTCACTTTCCTATCAGAAAAGATACCTAACCTACGATATTTGAAAAATATTAAAAGTCCAGTCCCAATTTTTTTTATACACATTCATAGTTTATAAATCAGTTTATTTTCTTTAAAATTATTGTCGATAAAAATTGTTAATTTAATCACATCAATACTTGAAAATTTAATGCAAGTTACCTCAAAAGATGTTATTTATGGAAATTAAAAAAAGTTGAGCATAATCCACAGTCATTTTTTATAAGAGCCCGAAGTTTGAATTTTCACAAAAATAAAACAACGAAAATTGGCAAAATCATTTTGAGTTAGAAATTCATAAAAAAAATTTCTATCTAAATCAAAAATTTTAAAATTGATTTCAAGATTCCTCATAGTTTATAAGTTTAATATCTTATACTAAAAGAAGGTTTACCGGAAATTAAGTAAATTTGTTATTAGAAATTTAAGTAATAGACATAGTTATTCACCACTAAACTAACAAATTCTAATAGAACGATTTTTTTATCTTGTAGTAATTCAAAAAATATTAACTGGTACTCAACATTTTCACTAAATGTTTATTTTAAGATTTTCTATACATGATTAAACTGTTAAGGTATATATGGATATTTTAAATTTTTAGTTTTAGTTATTTTTAATGCTTGAAAAATTAGTGTAGGTAATACAAAAAAAAAAGGTAGGTAAATGGATGTCGCTCTGCTGTACAGTAGGTTACACGAGGGTCACTGTAATGGATGGTGTTAAATTTTAATTCAATGATATAATATCATTGTGTAAGAAAAACGGTTCTGAGCGAAAACGGCCAGTCAGCCTATGCTATTACTAAGTATATTTGATAATATTATTGTAAATAAAGTAATTTATATATAACCTTTTGACGTGGAGCCTTGTTTTAAATTTTCAATCCTTAGCTATAAAAGTTGAACATTTTATAAATGTTTAACTACAAAATAATTATCAAATTATAAATTTGATAAATATTGTCAAAATATGAACTTTAAATGCTTATAAAAAAAAAATTGTGCCTATGTATTTTTAATATTTTTCAACTGCTATTGTAAAAATATATCAGGAGCCTTATATTACATTTTCACGCTTTTTTAACCAACAAATAAAATTTAATTGATATTTATAGAAAAAAAAACTAAAAAAATTGAAAACTGTCAATGTCTGTAAACAGCTCAAAAAGAGTCAAATTATTTTCAAACTTTTATCGTGTATAGAACAATCACTATATTATTTTCATTGTCATTCACTATTATAAAATGTTCATCGTAGTTAATTTGTATATATTTTTCTTTCAATAAAATTTTATGTAAATCAGGTAAATTGTTTGACAGTTTTGGAATTTTAGATGACCTGGCATGATGTATATTATTATGGATTAAGGTTTGATGATTTAATCAAGTTGTTACTGTTGGAATTTTTTTTGATAAAACTCTATGAATAGGTTTGGATGGTTTATTGTAAAGTTCTTCTACAGCTTTTTGCTTCAAATTATTCAATGTTGTATAAACTATAACACCTATCGGCAGTATAATTTTCAGAATGTACGATTTTCGTGTACCTAGTAGTTTTGATAAGGCCAGACGCTAATTCGAAGAATATACCCACTTATCAATGATTTATTTTAGACCCAAATTGTGTGCAGCCACATAAAATATCATAGTATACTTATATAGATTAAAAGTTTCAAGTTTACTACGGACATGTTCGGTAGGGCCCATTATCTTCTTGAAGAATAAATAAATAATATAATATTTTTAAATTAAAATAAAATAACTAAAACTGTTATTCTTAGTTTAAAATACTTAAATTAATATCAAATTTGGTCCAAATGTTTGACTTTTTTTTTAATTTATATAACACTAGTGAAATTTTGTATATAGTTATGTATGATTTATATATTATAACCAATAAGTAATAACAATATAAATAGGTATAATATGAAATATCCGCACTAACAAACTGTTTCCGCATAGAATCATTTTTCGTATATAATGATATAATATCATTAAAATTCAAATTTAATACTATCCATTATACAGCGATCTACTTGTAACCTAATGTACAGCAAAGCGACATCCAATTACCAAACTTTTGTTTTTGGTATTTAAATTAATTGATTTATTTATTCTAATAATATTATTACTATAAAAAAATTATAAAAAAAAGAACGATTATAAAAGAAAACATTTCATGTTTAGTGTGAACAATCTTTGATGCAATATAAATTTTATATCACATAATTATAGTTTTTATATTTCTATTATAAACATTTAAAAAGTACTCAGGATCTAAATTTAAATATATAACAATAAATACATAAACATTGAATGAGTAAAATAATAGCATAAATATACTATGTACTAAATAGTTCTAAAATAATGTTAAAATACATGTAGGTAGTAGGTAAAAACATTCCACTTGTCATTAGATCATCTTTAATTGAATAAATATCCAATTATATAAAATATATTATAGGTGTACCTACCAACCCTAATAAATATTCATAACAGTTGAATAAGTTGTATATATCAAATTAAGATGAATAACATATTTAATATATTATTAGGGTTCTAATAACTATCTAAATAAAATAACAAAAACAAAATACTAAATTCATAAATAAGTAGTTTTTAATATTTAAAAAAATATGTTGAACAAATACGCAATTTTAAATTCAAACTTAGAAAAAACCTAAAATTAGTCTTTAAAGATTTAAAGTGTTTAGAATATGCAAGCAGTAGTGTGTAGATCGAAGCGGTATATTCTACTGTTGACTAACATCACTCATCAATTAGTAAATATTCAAATAAGTATCTACACATTAGTGTAGAAGTAGGTTTTATATTTGAATGCTATTTATATACCATATTTTGTGTCTATTTGTGGTTTGTCAACTTCCGACAAATGCATAAATGGCATGAAAAAGTTGTAACTTTGTTTACATTTACCAGATATAATTTTAAAATAATTTTATGTCTTAGAGGTATATAATTAATGTTATGATTAATGGGAATTAATTAATGTCGTATAAATTAACCGAGTAAAAGTCCAACTCCCATTCTTAATTGATGTTTGACAGGAGAAAACATAGCACTCAATGTAAATGTAAATGGCATTGGGTGTA
The DNA here is from genome assembly GCA_008086715.1 of Sitobion miscanthi. Lineage (NCBI taxonomy): Eukaryota > Metazoa > Arthropoda > Insecta > Hemiptera > Aphididae > Sitobion > Sitobion miscanthi. The sequence goes on along the minus strand of SSSL01000293.1, from coordinate 16,761 downwards.
AACGTTTTTCCAGTGTCGTGCTTACATTCCACTTTCTATCTATACTACCTAAAAACAAAAAAAAGGTAAAAAATTAATACAAATTTCAATTAAGCATATTAAGTTGATTAACTATTATTATATTTATGTTATACCTACAGTTTATAATAAAAATAAAGTTAATTATTAAGGTTACCAAAATAACAAATAACATTTGTCTAATTAATTCAATAATAATAAAAAAGGTATTAACATATTTCTTCACCTATATATATTTTCATTTAATATATTATTTATTTTTGTCAAAGTATTAACTATAAATTTCACTTTTATGAAATTGGATTAGGTATATTTTAACATATAAAATATCATTTTTAGTTTTGATTTTTAATACTTTATAAAGTGGGTTATAAAAATGTATAAAAATGTTTTTCATGATTTTAAACATGGTAATACAATCAATGAAAACTAATATGAATTAATTTTAATTATTTTTAAACAATATTTACATTTTTGTAAAACTCAAACCTATTAATGCAGTTTGTATTTCTCTGCATTGAGCTGATGTTAAATTCCAAACATTTTCCAAACCAAGAGTTTCTTTTAAAATTAATAACCATCTATTCAATTGAGACTCGAATCACTTAACATTTGTTATAAGAAATAATAATAATAATCTTTATTAACAGAAATATAATTCCAAATTACATTTTTTTTATACATTTTATAATAAAAATATTTATAGCTATTTTATCTATTATATTAATTTAAAAGAAATGCCTAAACAAACAACTTATTTAGATAAGTAAAAAAATCAATAAAAAAAAAAAAAAACACAAGGTACATAATACTATAATTTATGTGTATTTTTTAGTGTGGTCTCATGATAAAAATAAACGAATCGAATTTTTTTTACAGTATCGACTACAGACAGAAAAGAAAAAGAATTAAAGAAATTAATTGAAAAAGATTTTGATACACTTTTATAATTAAAAAACAAATTAAATTTTATTTTATTTATAATAAGTTAATTTATTTTATTGCTGGCAATTTGGAATTTATTTGAATTGTTTATTATTTTACTATTAGTATGGTCATCGAATTCAAAAGGAGTGTTTATTTTAGTCAATAGAGTAAAAAATATCACATTTTCATTTTCATATGATAATATAATAGTTTTTCCTAAAAATGTTGAGAGTTGTATGACAATTTTTTTATACACAAGCGATCACATATATTCAGAATTAAACAAGAAAGACAATATGTCAAAAGTATGTTATCTGATAAATAGGATTTTACCTGATTGTATGTATAATTTCACTTACATGCAAAAAACAAATCGAAGACTGTTGTAAAAATGGACAAGAAACAAGAATCTAAACATATTTTCATCGTGGGAACGTTACCAATAGTAACATAGTATTAAAATAATATCTTATTCGATACACATAAACAAAACTAATAATTTAAAACATGTCTGTAGCCTGCTTTCTCCGTTAATAGCATAGGTTTTCTTATTGACTAGATACAGTAGAAAAAAAAACTACTCTAAAATACTATTCAATATGAAGAAAATGTATGAAACATAAATATGTATTAGTAAGTATTCATTAATTGTTTATTATAATATACATACAAAGTGAAAATTAGGTAGGTACATTTTACATTTTCTTCATTTCTATGGTGATAAACAAAGTGTTAAATTTCTGCAAATTCTGTTAGAAAATAAAAATATCTACATCCAGCCCAAAAACATAATATTTATGTTAAAAATATTATATAATTTATTGTTTTTTTTTATATACCTTTAATGTTGATATCTGATTTAGGAATTTGTGCTTGATATGCAAAAGTTGCATTGATTTCTCGTTGTAAAAAACTACCTTCAAGATGTACACCAAACTGAAGTTGCTTACTAGCTTTGAAATGATAGCAGCATTCCAACCATGTTAAACTCATCGTAGTACTGATTGTGGTAGCATCATTATCTAAAAAAAAAAAAAATAAGTTTCAGTTGATGAATTTCTTGATTTAGTTTATGAAAAGAAATCATTTTTATTATTTACATATATATCTTCCCAAGACATTAAATACTGTTATATGCCCGTTTGGAAGTTGTGAACTACGTTGGTGAATGACTTCAGCACCTACTGATGTTTTGTTATTCAAAGCATATAAATACTGAGATTTATAAATTCCCGTATAATTAAAGAAATCAGGATTGACTAAGCGCAAGGTAGCTGTATACCTGTTTGTTTTATATTCAGCAGTTGTCTGAACTCCTTTTGTTTTGAAATCTTGAAACTATTGTGATCAATACTACATAAATATATATATATATTTTTAAAAAAAATGGATTATAATTAGATAATTAATAACCTGAGTGTTAAGTTTGAGTTTTAGATTGTCCCAGGGTTGTACATTAACATTTGTAGAAATATTTCCACGGTGATTAAAGTCATCTATCAAAAAATGACTGAAATTTTCAGACCCAACCTGATTGGTACCTCCAAATATAGATCCAAATTTGGCTGATATTTGACTGGTTGTTCCTATGAGTAGACTATGGCTATCGAAGAAATGATTGCTCAGTCTTTTATTAATGACAAGTTGGATGCCCTCAAAGGTCATAGGAAACAGTTCTGCGACAAAAATAGATCAATCATTAAATAACAACTCAGAAAAATTCACAATAAATGACCCAAAACGAACCTTTACATTTCTTGTGTAGTTCACCTACCGATCCGGGGTTTTTGATGCGATTTTCGGAATTTAGCTTTTGCGGTGTCCTGGGTGTCGGAATCGGTGTCAAATTATGTTTCATCGGTGGTAAATTGGATGAAGCTTGTACGTTACCCATAACGTTGTTGTTTCTACAAAGAATTCAATTTAAAATTGAAACCTAATTGTTTCCACGTTGTTTTAAAAAGTAATGAAATTTACCGACAGGTGATAGTTGTTGATAACTTGATAATCAAAATCGATCAACCAAGGTCACTGATACGGTTCGCGAAGGAGAAATTCTTAAGCAATGTTGGAAACGTGACACTTTAATTTTTTTTTAATTTTATATCTATCGAGAGCACTGTAAATAAATTCAAGTTTAGTCTAAGTTTATAATGTAACAAGATAACTATAATATAAATTATTTATTAATTTTTTTACTAGTCAACTGGTACAGCCTTCCAGTCAAATTTCCAAAAACCCAATTATTATGCACATAAATGAATATACCCCTCCTGGTCACTATTATAATAAGACAATATCATATAACATACGAAATATTTTACAAAAAATACAAACTATATACACATAATACATAAACAAATATATGAAATTTTTGTATGATACATAACAAAAATTTCAGGAATATAACATAATAATGAACAATTTGAAAAATGTGCAATTATAATTCCTAATAATTTTGATAACATGTAGGTACATAATATATTATATGAAGCCATATAATGTAATATAAACACATAAACATGTATGCAATATTTATATAAAAAAAAGCCGATCCCGCTGGGCGCTGGCACTTCGTTGCCCGTTAAATGTACCAATTCTATATGACTCAAACTTTGCTCAATTCGTTATTTAATATTCGGTATATGGTGTATGGTGTTCAAAATTTATCTTAACTTTTCTGTTGCCCGGAATAAAAATTCTGAATCGCAGCAGTATATTCTCAGGTAGGCAATCTATTTGTGGTAGATCGCGAACCCCGTGCTGTTTGTACGTAAGTGTATGATTTAACTCTAAAGTATCAAAATTGTACTAAGTTTGTCATTTTTACTTAATTCCACCTACGGAGGATTAATATAATCAATCAATACAAAAGCCTAACGCAACCGTACTGAAATTCGATGAATAAAAAAAAACATATTTAATACTTATTAAATTAGCCTATCTTCTACCCAGAGGTCTAATCTACACACAAACATTTATTTTTATCTATACTAATATATAAAATGATAGCGTTAGTTTGTATGTTCGGGATAAACTCCGAAACCATTGAACCGATTTCAAAAATTCTTTCACCAATACAAAGCCACATTCTTTGTGAGTGTCATAGGCTAATTTAGAAAGGGAAGTGATCACCCCTGGTAGGTGCTCAAACAGGAATTATGAGATTTACGATAAAAATTTTTGTTTTTTAATGGTTGCTATGGGTTATATATATATATAGATAAAAATAAGTGTATAGACGTTGTTGTTGTTTTTGGCCATGTCGCCAGGTGTGCACTTATGAGGCCATAACTCCAGAACCACTTATCGCACAGCGTACAAACTTCACAGAAACCATCTACATATCAATCTTAATATACCCTGAAATTTTTATCGAAATCGGTTTAGTGGATCTTGAGTTATAAAATTTATCCAAAATGTACACTTATTTATAAATATATATAGATAACGTGAAAATAAAATTGAAAAAATAATGCAAAAAATGTATTAATTCCAAGCTAATCAATGGGCCGCGGGCCGCCGTAATTCTATCGGAGTTTTAAAAATCGCCCGGTGTCGAACTGTCTACCGTAACCTTAATAATTATCTTAACGCCTAGACCAGTAGTTCTCTTCCTTTTTTGGTTCACGGTACAATACTATACATCACAAGTTTTCGCGGCAGACACACGCAATTGACAGCAACAACAACTTTGGCGATAATGCGAGCAAGAAGAACAGCTTGCAGAAATTCAGGAGAATAGAACACTACAACTGAAAAATAATGAATTACCACTAATTGGATTTTGGATGTATGCAAACACAGAATATTCTATAATAGCAGAAGTAATCAACATTTTGTTACACTTTTCAACCACCTACTTATGCGAGTTAGGCTTTTGGGGACTTACAACTATAAAAAACATAAAACGGTAGAGGCTTCTTTCCATTGATCAGGAAAGGCGTGTGTGCTTGTCTTCAATTCGACCATGTATCGAACTTTTGTGTTTGAAACGACAAGCTCAAGTTTCTCATTAATAATTTAAAATATTTTCTCTTCATGATATAATATCCCTTTGCTTAAATAATTAAAATATAATTCTTGTGCTCGAGCTTTTATCGAGGTGAACGATACCAAGTCAACAACTAAGGCCACAAAGATTTACGCTCTCACAGACGGCGGATGAAGGTAAGTTACGATTTTATTTTAGATGAAATATTGTATTTGTTTAAATATCGTATTAAATCTTAGGTGGTATAAAAAGATTTTTTTTACGAATTTCTAACAGAAAATAAGTTTTGTAAATGTTCGTGGTTTTTACGAGTTCTGACAAAATTCTAAATTCAGACGCTCATAAAAAATGATTGTGAATATACGGTCAACTTTTTTTTAATCACACTAACAAAATGTATAAGAAACCTTGTGTTAAATTTTCAAGATTTTCTTCAAAGTAAAAAATAATGCATCGACAATAATTTAAAAATACTGATTTTGCGTAAATGCATTTTGTCTAAATTGCACGTGGGTAAGAGATAGAAAACAAATCATGCGCTGACATCCTCTTAATTAAAAAGTTATATTTTATATGGATACCAAATATGTATATTTCAGTTTAACATACTATGTGGTACACCATACACCTACTGTATACCAGAACAGTTACAACTTTCATCTTTCTTTCCTTTTTAAGTTACAAATGTCAATTTTATGTTTTGTGTAGGTTAACAAACTCAAAATAAGAATATAATAGTGGAATATTTCAATTAAATAGTATTCACTGTTCAATGTTCATAATCGATTGCACAAATTGTTATTAAAAAATATCTTCCAAACTAATACAATTAATAATATAACAATTTCTTTTTAAAAATAGGAATTCATTAATTGATTACATTCTATTACCTTTTATTCAATTGAGACTCGAATCACTTAACATTTGTTATAAGAAATAATAATAATAATCTTTATTAACAGAAATATAATTCCAAATTACATTTTTTTTTATACATTTTATAATAAAAATATTTATAGCTATTTTATCTATTATATTAATTTAAAAGAAATGCCTAAACAAACAACTTATTTAGATAAGTAAAAAAATCAATAAAAAAAAAAAAAAAAACACAAGGTAAATAATATTATAAATTATGTGTGTTTTTTAGTGTGGTCTCATGATAAAAATAAATGAATCAAATTTTTTTTACAGTATCGACTACAAACAGAAAAGAAAAAGAATTAATGACATTATTTGGAAAAGATTTTGATACACTTTTATAATTAAAAAACAAATTAAATTTTATTTTATTTATAAAAAGTTAATTTACTTTATTGCTGGCAATTTGGAATTTATTTGAGTTGTTTTTTACTTTACTATTAGTATGGTTATCAAATTCAAAAGGAATGTTTATTTTAGTCAATAGAGTAAAAGATATCACATTTCTATTTTCATATGAAAATATAATAATTTTTCCTAAAAATGTCGAGAATTACATAACATTTTTGTCTCTTTCATCAAGCATTTAAAGTATTATATTTGAATTCTATTTATATGCTATATTTTGTGTTTATTTGTGGTTTGTTAACATCCGAAAAATCCATAAATGGCATGAAAAAGTTATAATTTTGTTTACATATACCAGATATTGTTTTAGAATAATTCTATATTTTAGAGGTATAAATTATTATTTAATTTAATCAATAATAATACAATGTATTAAATGATATAAAAAATGGGAATGAAAAAAAATCCAAAATTTAATGTCGTATAAATTAACCGAGTGAAAGTCCAACTCCCATTATTAATTGATGTTCGACAGGAGAAAACATAGCACTCAATCCAAATGTAAATGGCATTGGGTGTAAACGTTTTTCCAGTGTCGTGCTTACATTCCACTTTCTATCTATACTACCTAAAAACAAAAAAAAAGGTAAAAAATTAATACAAATTTCAATTAAGCATATTAAGTTGATTAACTATTATTATATTTATGTTATACCTACAGTTTATAATAAAAATAAAGTTAATTATTAAGGTTACCAAAATAACAAATAACATTTGTCTAATTAATTCAATAATAATAAAAAAGGTATTAACATATTTCTTCACCTATATATATTTTCATTTAATATATTATTTATTTTTGTCAAAGTATTAACTATAAATTTCACTTTTATGAAATTGATTAGGCATATTTTAACATATAAAATATTATTTTAGTTTTGATTTTTAATAAGTTATTAAGAGAGTCACAACAATTTATAAAAAAAAATATTTAATGCTTATTGCTTAGCTTTTTTATGAACTATTTTTATTTTTTTTTTGAATTTAACATAATAAACAAGAGTAGACCATATTATACACTGTCCAGAGACAATATGCCATGGCCCAACAAAAGTTGGTTCTTCTGCACATCCCCACATGACTCCCTGCCACAGTGGAACTGGACTCAATGGCAGGGAGTCAAGTTGAGGTGTACAGAGTCGGCATATTCTCTTGCTGAATAGAGTATAATGACTTCCAACGACTGCTTACAACCGCAAACACTAAGCTGGTTTCAATATTCAAAGCATAATACATTTCGCAACCTGCATCCAAGAATATTAGAATGCTAGTTCCAATCACAATAATAAACATGACTTTATAACAATTTTAAATAAAGAATAAGTGTCCTATATTTGAGTGTTATTTAACTAGAATATGGCTAATTATTTGTTATATAAAAAAAAAAAAACACTTACAAAAGTAAAAATTGAATAGCTGTTACTCAGCATCTTAAATTATGTAAATAAAAATCACTAAAATATATTGTCCAAATGGTATTAAATTTTACATTTGCTGAATCATTTTTAGATAATATCTTAGCTCATAGGCCATAGGTCATATAGGTTAGATATATTTAATAAATAGATATCTCTCTTCAATAAATAATATTTAATAGGATAAATTTAAAATTTTTAGTTGATGTATAAAATAATGTTTTTATGTTTTATGTCTTTTAAAATATTTACATATTATGTAGGACAACCCAGGATGGAGAATGGGGAACTAAATGTTCAAACCCAATTGTAAATTCTATTTAATGCAGAGCTTCAAATTTACAAAAAATCAATGCTTGAAAACATAAATAACAATTCCTTTAAATGAAAAAATTAATCAGTTTTTTTTCCTTATTGAACTGCCACACGAAAAAGACTGTGTAGCTTACTTTCCCTAAATCAAATAAATAACTAAGCTTTTTCACTCAACTATAACAAAAAAAAAACCAAAAATAATAATTTGCTCCATTTTACACCCACACTGGGGTACAATGGAGCATGAGTTTTTCATGATTTTAAACATGGTGATACAAATAAAACTAATATGAATTAATTTTAATTATTTTTAAACAATATTTACAATAATGCAAAGTTCAAACCTATTACTGCAGTTAGCATTTCTTCGCATTAAGCTGATGTTAAAATGCCAACCTGTCTACCATTTATTAGCATAACTTTTTTGACTATTCTTTTGGATACACTGTAATACCAATCTCATCAAAATTAAAATATTTTACTGGCATTCAGCTTATGTTGGTTAATAAAGTTAATACATTGAAAATTCGAGTGAAAACAACATAATAGAAACTCACGGTACGAGTAGAACATATTTATTTACCAAGAAATATAATTGAAAATTAAACAATTTTTTTATACACAAGCGATCACATATATTCAGAATTAAACAAGAAAGACAATATGTCAAAAGTATGTTATCTGATAAATAGGATTTTACCTGATTGTATGTATAATTTCACTTACATGCAAAAAACAAATCGAAGACTGTTGTAAAAATGGACAAGAAACAAGAATCTAAACATATTTTCATCGTGGGAACGTTACCAATAGTAACATAGTATTAAAATAATATCTTATTCGATACACATAAACAAAACTAATAATTTAAAACATGTCTGTAGCCTGCTTTCTCCGTTAATAGCATAGGTTTTCTTATTGACTAGATACAGTAGAAAAAAAAACTACTCTAAAATACTATCCAATATGAAGAATATGTATGAATCATAAATATGTATCCATTAATTGTATATTATAATAAATATTACATAAAAAGTGGAAATTAGGTAGGTACATTTTACATTTCATTTGTTTCTATAATAATAAATAGGGTTCGGATTTGAAGGCAAATGCTTTTCTTTTAATTATCATAATAGAAAAATAATTTTTATACAAAAATGTGTTTCATTTAATTTCTAAGACGATGAATGTATTTATTTTTTTGCTTTTTTATTTATAAATGCCTTATTTGTGTTTAATTTTCAGTTGATTTAATAATTTTATATACAGGTTACATATTATCAGTACAAATAGATAAGAGCTTGATATTTATCGATATCGATAAATACTCTATCCATTACTGTCTTATGGAGTATTCGGTATGGCCATAAATGTACCCGTACTACCTTTATAAAGATTAAAATATATTCATAATACGTAGATTCAAGATTGTTCGTCAGTCCACATTCGTCAACCGCCATTGCAATTTGTTTTAACTTTTCTTTCAATGTTCTGTAATGAGTTAACTATTAAAGATAAAGTTCTGAAAATCTTCACTGCAGTTTTCCTAACCAATGTGAATCTAACAAGACCTCAAACAATGAAATCCGCTCTCCGGTTTTGGAGATCTATTTCACTAAATGAAAATGAAAATAATTTTTGTGGGGCTGTTCACACCGACATTTTTTCGGATTCAAATTGTTATACCGCTTGGTTGTGATATCAGTTATAAAATTTCTAAAAATTAAAAATCAACAAAGTTTACATGCCGATCCCTGACTTAGCAAGCGTTATTTTTTTTATACCTTTTATGTTGATATCTGATTTAGGAATTTGTGCTTGATATGCAAAAGTTGCATTGATATCTTGTTGTAAAAGACTACCTTCAAGATGTACACCAAACTGAAGCTGCTCACTAGCTTTGAAATGATAGCAGCATTGCAACCCTATTAAACTCAATGTAGTGCTTAATGTAGTAGCATCATCATCTAAAAAAAAAATAAGTTTTAGTTGATGAATTTCTTGATTTAAACTAATTCTAATTTAGTTTGTGAAAATAAATTCTTTTTATTATTTACATATATATCTTCCCAAGACATTGAATACTGTTATATGTCCATCTGGAATTTGTGGACTACGGTGGTGAATGACTTCAGCACCTACTGATGTTTTATTATTCAAAGCATATAAATACTGAGATATATAAATTCCCGTATAATTGAAGAAATCAGGATTGACTAAGCACAGGGCAGCTGTATATCTGTCTGCTTTATATTCAACAGTTGTTTGAACTCCATTTGTTTTGAACTCTTGAAACTATTGTCAACAACACTGCCTAAATACATCTATTTTTTTTTTAAAACAATGAATTATATTTAGATAATTATTACCTGAGTTTGAAGTTTGATCATTACATTATCCCGGGGTTGTACAATAACATTTGTAGAAATATTTCCACGGGGATCAATGTCACCGTCTAACAAAAGAGGACTGAAATCTCCAGACCTAACCTGATTGGAACCAACAAATGTAGATCCAAATTTGTAGTTTGATGTTTGACTGGTTGCTCCTATGAATAGACTGTGGCTAACAAAAAAATGATTGCTCAGTCCTTTATTAATGACAAGTCGGATGCCTTCAAAGGTCATAGGAAACAGCTCTGAAATGAAAATAAATTAATACAAAGAAAACTACACAATAAATGACCCAAAACTAACCTTTGCATTTCTTGTGCAGTTCTTCAATCGATCCGGGGTTTTCTATGTGATTTTCGGGATGCAGCATCTGCAGTGTCGTAGTTCGGAATAGGTGTTATATTAGGCGGCATCGGTGGTAAATTGGATGAAGCTTGTACGTTGCCCATAATGTTGTTGTTCAAAAGGAATTAAATTTAAAAATCAGATCTACTTGCAAATACTGTAAATGTTAATACTAGAAACTCATTGATAACATGGGTACAACAACAGTTATCTACTCAGGTTTGAACACGCCCACGAATTATGATATACTATATCTTATTTCGTGAACATGCCGTAGGTTTATCGACCCATAATAAACAATAACCCCGTTTCGTGTAGGTACAGCGCCATTATTAACTGTGATAGTATGATTACTATGATTATACTGAATACCGATAACGTGTAACTTACTGCCAAATTATAATCCAATACATCCGTAATCCCGAGTTCTTTAAACTATTTGTTATTTTTGTGTGTTCATTCGTTTCTGGGTACCTATCGGATTCTGGAGATTCATTAATCACAGTAATATTATTATTTTTATTATTATTATACTTAGTTGCTTAATAATACATCAACTGGGTATATTAAAATATATGTAAAAGTTTAAGGTACCTAGTTACTATGGTTCTAAATATAATTTTACATTGTGATTTCTTAAATAGATAATAACTATTAAGAATTACCTAGGTGTGTTTAAAAAGAAATTATTTAAAATTATATTCAGTAAATTTACCAAAAATGTGTTTGAATTACTACTTAATTATGTATATGTTAGGTACTATGTTATTTGTGTATTAAATGTAATGGTCTATTTTTATTTAATTAATGTAGGCTATGAAGTACAATTGGTCATTGAGCATTTAATATATACGTAATTAATAAAACAACTAGTTAAGTAATAACATATAATAATCAAAACATCAACGTCCGATCAAAAAACATAAAATACACCGGTGTCAACCGTCAATTTAAAGATAAACGATAACCACAACTTTATATTAGAATTTAAACTAACTAAAAGGCATATCGTGGTGGAAAGAGCGTCCAGAATGAATGTTCAATTAGCTGTCCGAGTGTTTTCAAATAGTATGAAGAAGGCAATAACTGTCTGTGGAATATAATATTACTGATTGAGGTACAATAAATATATTAAAATTAATTCATTTTACAATTAAATTCTTGAAATTTTTAGGCTTCAGAAGTATTCCAACTTTTCAATAACTGGATTGACTTGCAAAACACCCGACAACAATATGATAAGAACTCAGCAATTTATGGATTATATTTCATATCACAAAATTAGTTATTAGAATAACTTGCCAACTTTGCATTTAATATAAGAGTGATCATAGGTATTATGAGTGGAAATGCGAACTAAAACATGGTTGAAAACTTGTTTAGTTTTTTAAAAGAATTGGTGGAGCAGCATTTATAAATACAGCACCATTACAATTTAAATATGCATAAGTATCATAAATTGTCTCAACAAGGCTGGGAATCATTGTGTACGGAATATTGTTATATTACATCATCATAAGCCGATTCTACTATAAATATAAGTATATATACGTATTAAGTACTAAACTATATTGTACTAAAATGTTTTTGGTAATTGCAGAAACATTAACATCAAAGGACTGTTATCACTGCCAAGAAATAAAGTCTATGGCATAGAGAACAGATTATTAACGGAAGAAGAATCTGTTTAAATACTAGAATAGTCTGATGCACAAAGAGATACCAGTGACAATGACATAGACTTTTGACATGCTCTTCTTATGAGTATTACTATTGAAAATGTTGATATTAACATATTAAACTTCTTTGATAAGGAGGTAAATATACTAATAATATAAATATAATTATTAGGGCTAAGATTTTTTTCTACTTATACACAAAATGCCAAAATAATTTGCTACTTACTTTTTATTTATTTTAGATGAAAGTAAATGTATAGAATACGCTGCTGGGTATGTTGCATGTTTGTTTTTTTTATATAAATGTCCGTACCCAAATGCAGAAAAACAAGATTCTACAAACCAACCAAATTCATGGATAAACATGTTTCAAGTAAAAATCTTTTAGTGCTACTATCGACATTAGGTGAAATTCTCTCATGTGTTGGAGCCAATGGTCAAAAATCTTTCATGGTATTCATTAAATAAAAAAGTTATATAATACAGACACCTTTTATCTAAATTCAAAATAAAATTTAAAAATTTAGTAAGAAGTTATAACTTCATTTGAATGATTAAAAGAATAGATAATACAATTTTAATAATTGTACCGCACAAAACAAAAATAATAAAAATACAAACTAAAATAGTGTTTTTTTTTTTTTGTAAATTGCTCAATTAGTATTATTGCATGCATTATAGTTATCAACAAAATACAGAAGTGTCGACATACCCGTTTATTTTATCATGATATCAAGTATTTGTAACTTTTTGTTAAGTAAACATAAAAATTGTATTTATTTGGAATTAATTTTTACTCAAATTTATGTATATTTGTACTAAAGTTATAATATGACCAAATGAAAAGATACAATTTATTTTGCTTAAAATATTGTGTAGTGTTTGTTTTTTGGAGAAAAAAGTGATTTTAGTAAAAAAAAAAAATTGAAAAATGTTAAAATAATTTACAAATTTTTGAGATATCTATGAATTTTGTCAAAACCCTAACTTAAACGCTGATTTATCAATACAATAACACTCATGCATCCTACAACCTCGAATTCACTTCTGCTACACTCTTAGCTTCTGTTTTATTATACACTACTCAATATTCTAATACATACAACTATCCTCACAACTTACCTGTTCTATGAAATCTACCTTTAAATCTTAAAAAATTAATTTCAAACAACAATATTTAGATTTTTCTTAACACTTGTTTTGAAATAATTTACTAAATCAATTCTGTGCTATAATACATTAGTATTAAAACATATATTCTTATGATAAAACATTAATTATATCAAATAAAATTATTTGATGAATAAAATACACATTTTCTCTAAATCATATCAAGTAAATGAAATAAGTAGGTTTAAATTTATTTATTTAAAAACAATGAATTATTCACAATTTATTATGTTCGCGATTAAGTCGTTGCTGTTGTGCCAAAACCAATTTCACATGGTTTTCAAATTCTATTTCAGTTGAATTAAATGCTTTCAGTGCAATATCTAATACAAATAAATAACTTAAATAAGATATTATAATATAATGATTCAATTCATTAATTTTTATAATTTTAATAAGTTTAAGTTTTGAAGCTGGCAGTCATATCGAAATCCTGTCCACAAATATTTTGTTGCAAGTCGATTTGAAACAATCTTCCGAAAATCATTTTTATAAAGTTGTTTGTATTATTTCCTCCAATTTAGTTACCAAATCGTCTGTAAAAGTATTTTATTATAGTTATAAATGTAAAAATAATTTAATATTTAATTTGAGATGATCATCTGATTTTCAACTTCAATTTCCATGGACAATTCTTTTCTATTTCTTGTACAGATACAACGTCTTTCATAGGAATTAATTTAAAATTCATCGTTTATAGTAATATATTTGAGTCATAAATGATCCTGTGCTAATCTTTCAGCTCTAAGAATAGCTCTATGTCGCTGAGACTTTTTCAAGAATTAGTTTTAAAAATTGCATTATCTGCAGTTGTTATAACAAATAAAAATATAATGTGATATAAATAGGAGTAAATATAATTAGTTGTTTAAAATAGAAGATTGGGGAGATATTAAAAAAAAATGTATGGAGCAAGCACAAAACTAACAAAAAATTTTAAAGTATCAGTGAGTATGATAAAAAAAAAAACTGAATTGCTAATTATTATGCAGAAATATTATGTTTATAATAGTTTTTATACATACATGGTATATAGTATTTCTAATTATTCAAACTTTATCAAATATTAAATACTAGAAGACATCTTATATGGGTTATATTGCTTGGCATCAGTCATTATAACTTGTAGTGCTTGGTATCACAGTATGAGTATAGTGCTTGGCAAATATATAGGGCTCAATTCATATATGAAGCTAATGCAGCTTAAAAAACAATTAAACCTAATTTTAGTATCAACTTTAAAAAATTTAAATTAAATTAAAGAATACTCGTAAACAATTGTGATCAATCATTGGAGGACAGTTTGTCGTTTGATTTGATTTCTCAAGAGTTTTAAAAGAATCAGCATTGAGGTGAGATGATCATAATCATATTTTATCATTAATCATTAAACATAAGATTGATGTGAAGTTAAAGCACAATAATTGTTAGTTACTTTTAAAATTTTAATTTGGTGTAAGTTGAGTACTGCCACATGCTATAACATTAGGTGTAAGAAAATTTATCAGGGTTAACTAGTTACATAATTAAATGTGAATAAAACATAACTTTTACATATATGGGTACTAAAAGTCTAAAACTAAAAGTTTTTATTATACAAATTATAATTGTAAAATATTATATGTACAAATATCTGCAGTTACGTACAGCTATCATTGTCCAAGTAAGTTTTTCTATGTGCATTCTTTTTTCTGTCTATTCTTTTACTATTTCAGTGTTTTCAAATTCTGATGCTGTGCCGATATAAAAAATCACTTTTTCTTTAATAGCCGCTTCTTCATAAGTATCTAAGAGTGTAAATTAGATATATCTGCATCCATCATTAGGATATACTTTGTTATATATACTAGTGACCTAAGCTGCTGAGTTGTTATTAAAATCAATAGTGGTATATATTATTGTGTCAGTTGTACACTTATTATACTGATATTTTTGTTGTATACTTTAATTACTTTTTAGTATTATATTTTTAAATTTGTTTTTTACAATTTGGTTCCTAGCACAAGAAAAAGACACTTAATTTTATATTATGTTTGTATAGGTAGGTATGTTTCATGCTTTAATTATTTGAAACAATATCTACATATAAATCACAAATGTTACTTTCCTTTTTAACGTTTCAAGCACAGATTACATGAAGTATCATTGAATCTGTGATTGGGTCTTAGGTTTACTTAAATCTATTATTTATACCTTTAATGATATTCCCTGCTTTGAAGACGAAATTTTTCAAATAAAGTTTAGCACACACTAGGATAATTAAAACTTGAATATAGTTATTATAACTTTACTAGTATTAACTTATTTACAGTAAAAGTTGTTAAACTTTTACAGATGCGCCAGCCGCAAGGAAATATAAAACGAATGGAATGATCAAATATCAATATTCCATACTGATATTAAAACGTTTAAGGTTATAGACTTATAACTTAAAACATTAATAATAATTTGTACAATAAAGGTACTATAAGCAATAATAAAAGATAAAATAACTACCCTGTAATTCTTTATTCCAACTTATTAAAAAAATAATAATGATATTCCGATAGATCGTTTTTTTGTGAGGTAGCACCCGCATGTGTCTCTCCGTCTTACTAATGTACAGCTTAGCAAAAACTGTAACCTAACCGAAAACGCTAGAGTCATAACTAAAAAACAAAATTGTCACCAAATAAACAAGAAAAACTTTAGATGTGCAATATCGTTTTTATTTTTTCACTATTGGAACTTCCAAAAAAAGTTATTGAAGTTTGAAAACATGGATTTTGAAACAATAAGAACTTATATCGTATAAGTGATATCAAAAAAAATAAAAACGATATTGTACAGCCAAAGTTCTCTTTTATATGTGGTGAAAATTTTGTTTCTTAGTTATACCATTTTTATTTTTATTAATATATTTTTAATATAATTACTTGCTATATATTACCAAGGCATTATAGATTTTATATATCTCACTAATGCTCCTAATATAGTGGTTTTCAAACAATTTAGCCAATTGTGCGCTCTTTGGTACTAAAATTCAACTAGTTCTAGTTCTTATTGATAATCAATTAAAAGCTCATTCAACATGGTATAAACTCAGCCAAATAGAATAGTTGAAAAAACTGACAAAGCATATCCTTAAAAGTTATAAGTATAATAATATTATCTAAAAACATTTATGGCTTGTAAGG
>SSSL01000255.1:0-65287 GCA_008086715.1 Sitobion miscanthi | reverse complement strand
AAATTTTAAACGTGATATTCATAAAAAAAAATAGCCTCATTAATTTATGAAATTAAAAGTATGGGTTACCATTTTAAAATAAAAAGTTGATAGTGTTTTTCCTAATAAATATAAGGGTGAAAAAAAATCCAACAATTCTAGAACAGCATAAATCTATAATTTTGAAAAAAAAAAAATTGAGAAAAGTCAATACTTTTTGAGATAATGACTGTTGTACACTTAGTGAATCACCCTGTATATTATTTAAGTACTAAATATCGTACTATGTGGGTATTGACGATAGCTATATTATAGAAAGTCGGTAAAATTATTAAAATTCTTTTTTAAAATATAATGCATGTGTTGTAGTACAGTTTTTTCAATGTAATATATGACTACACATGACAATATATGACTCCTCTTTCACATAGTCTAAAAAATACAAAAAATACCTAAATGATATTGTGATTAAAAAAAAACTTTATTTAAATTATTGAAAATAGCTCTTTTGTTGTTTTTATATATTTTATTATTTTACGAAGAAAAAAACCATTTTGAAATCAGTTAATTTGTAATGAATGAAGCAACTTAAATTTCAAAAAGCAGCAAGCAATTGAATTGTTATATGTTTCCTTGTTGTTTCATTGTCAAGTCATCTCTCACCATGAAAAACGAATAAATAAAAGTAAAATATACAATGTCAGATTTCAAATGATATCTCAAATAATTATTATAAGATACGATAAGCGAAAAAGTGGGGTCCAAGCGACACGTGTATGTCTTAAATTTATATAATAAAAAATGAAAATTGAATTGCCTTTTTTTCTGAGAGGAGCGAAATAATATAATTATTTTACAAAGGGTGTGTGTTTTTTTCTATTTGTTATGGTATTTCAAGATGGTCAAAATGAGCTCCATGTATTAAAAAATATTTTATTGCATATTTTATTTTATAAAATTCTAACTCTAAATAACTTGTGAGGTTTAGCAATTTTGACGAATTTTGTAAAATGTCTTCCTTTAGATTTTTAAAAAATGACTGAGGATTACGTTCAACTTTTTTTTTTAATAACTATTTAATAATAACTTGTGTTAGGTACGTTGTATTAATTTTTGGACTGAGTAAAAAATTATTTATCGACATTAATTGAAAAAAAGAAACGAAAAACACTGGATGTTGCTCTGTTATTCAGTAGTGCTATACAAGTGGGTCACTGTATAATGGATTGTATCAAATTTGAGTTCAATGATACAATATCATTGTATACGAAAAACGATTCTGGGTGGAGATGGTATGTCAGCCTATAATATTACTATAAGTAGGCATATTTTATGATATTATTGTAAGTAAAGTAATTCATTTTAGTATTAGGCATTAGTATATACTACATTAGGTTAAATTACATTTTTTCCCAAAAAATTACATTTGAAATTGTCATTGCGTGTACATAAAGTATAAAAATATACTCTAAAAGCTTCATATATCAACAAATAATATTTTTAAATTACAACAAAATAACTAAAACCATTATTCTCGGTTTTAATGAGTAGTTTCGTCCAAATTTTAAATTAAAATTTCTTTAAAAATAACAATGTTTATATATTTTTTAGATTTTTTGGTTACAGTATGAACTATTTATGAGAATCTTTGTTTTAAATTTTCAATCCTTAGTTATAAAAACTGAACATTTTATAATTTTTTAATTACAATGATTGATAAATTTCGTGATTTTGATAAATTTTGTCGAAATTTAAACTTCAAATACTTATAAAAAAAAGTGTGTAACTATACATTTTTAATATTTTTCAACCACTATTGTAAGAATATATCAGAAACCTTGCATTACATTTTCACGCTTTTTAGCACAACAAATGAAATTATATTGATATTATAAAAAAAAAAACAGAAAATCTGGAAATTTGAAATTGTCCATAAACAAATCAAAATTAATCAAAATATTTTCAAAATTTGATGGTGTATAGAAAAATATGAGAATATACACATTAATTACATTTTTAAGTATCTATAGTCATTTGTTTTTTAATTACAACATGTTGTAAAAAGGAATTTCATACACTCAAAAAATTAAATTTGAATTTCTTTGGACATTTTTTTTTTAATAAAGGTATACGATCTTATTAGGAATCTTATCCTATAAACTGCATTACAACACATGCATTATATTTTAAATAAGAATTTTAACAATTTTACCGACTTTACATAATATATTATGCATACGTCTATACCACATGCATAGTACGATATTTAGTATACTACATGGTGATTCACTAAGGATACAACAGTCATTATCTCAAAAAGTATTGACTTTTTTTTTTTTAAATTATAGATTTATGCTGTTCTAGAAATTGTATAGTTTTTGTTTTCACCCTCATATTTATTAGGAAAAACAACCTATCAACTTTTGATTTTCAAACGGTAACCTATACTTTTAATTTCATAATTTAAAAAGGCTATTTTTTTATGAAATATCACGTTTAAAATTTCATTTTTCATAATTCCATTGATGAGATATAACTCCTCAGGGTTAGTTGGGTAGTTTTGGGAGGTGTTTGTGTGTTAATGTGTTATATCTAGGCGGTATATACCGCAAAAGTTAGGATTTTTATGTCCTAGGGTAAAAGATATTACTTTTTTCAGATCAATTCAGTAAGTACTGTAAACTAACAATGTGCCCTTAAATGTATTTTATAAATCCCATTTGGCAAGGTTCACGCAGATCACCCCACTGAAGGTTTTTGCGGTATTGGTCATAATCATACTTATCAATCACAAAGACCATAAGCTATAAGTAATAAATTCGATATTGTTCGACTTAACCGTTGTACCTACTCACTACAAATACTTATTATAAGTAATTAGACCATTACTGTCACTCGTCATATGACGCAAAATACCTACGGTATCATATTAATTAATAATTAATATTATTAAGAACAAGTTTAAACTTTAAAGTTAGGTTATAACATAAACTTTTATTTTTAGTTCATTTTTAATATTAACTCAGATCACTCGAATTCAAGAATGTGCTTATTGGACGAGCTTAAACTTACTTATTATGTCTATATTGTATTTTTCGTTTGTTGGAATAAATTATACTTTTAATCTTAATTTTAAGTGGATGAAGTGTCATTGTAATACATATTTAATAGTTTTAGATTACCGCCCTATCACGCGTTACCTAACCACGGTTAGGTACATTTTGTAAACATTCACATCTTAGATAAGAGAATTTCGGCCAATTTGTTTGCTTGTGTAAACAACTGACTAAGATAATTCGTGGTCGTGATCGGCATAGAATAGAGATTAATCATGGTCGGAATTTCGGAAACGACAAACGACAGAAGTAGTTAAATTATTCGCGATTGGTAAATTGAGTCCCAAATGACCCTAACTCGGTAAATTGAGTCCCGGGGAAAAACGATTTACGAGTATATTATGCATTTTAAATTTAAAAATACGCATGCAAACATGCACTAACGTCAGAATATGCAAAAATATGCACTATAAAATTTTTATTTGTGATTTTTGGACATTCATTGACTGCATTTATGTGATTTTTAAATAATAATTATTAATTATATAATTATATTTTTCCCCAACGATACACTCTTAACAACACGCTCGATAAAGAACAAAACCTAAGGGAGCAAATGACCAAATACACCAGTAATGTTATAACCCGATTTGAGTTTATTAAATCAATATCAATGAAGTTATTACCAAGTACATAATAAATATATAATAATAATGATAATTTTTAACGATAATAATTTTTTTTAATTAATTTGTAAATAAATGGTGTGTATAATAATATAATGTAATGTATAGTAATATGGACATTTATTTTTATTTTTTTAATTAATTTGAATTTGTAATATTTTTAATTATATAAATATAAATACTATACCCTTATATACATAATATTTACTTACTAGTTACTACGATTTTTTTCCCAGGACTCAACTTAACTACTACCTGTTTTTTCCCGGGACTCAATTTACCACTTTCAAAATGTACCAAACTTATTTCGGACACAAATTACCTAGTCCCCAATTATTGTAAGTAATATGTGCGTTATTGAAGGTCGTAGTTAGATAGTACAGGTTTTCAAGATTAACACCGCTATACCTTTGATCAAACGATAATGATTTATGACACATAACTTCTGGTCTTTATAATTGATAAGTACCTATTATTATAATCAGTGCCGTAATCACCTTTGTGGGGCGAACTGCGTGATTCCCTTGAAAATGGGCAGTACCAATAAAATACATTTAAGGGCTTTGTGTACTTTATGAATTGATTTAAAAAGTGTAATTTCTTTTGCTCAGGCCGCCCAGGGGCATGCAAATCCTAATTGTTGCGGTATCTACCGACTAGGTATAACACATCAACACTACACACACACCTTCCAAAACTACCCAACTTTGAGGAGTTATATCTCATCAATGGATTAATGAAAAATGAAAATTTAAACGTGTTAATTCATAAAAAAAAGCCTAATTAATTTATGAAATTTAAATTATAGGTTACCATTTGAAAATCAAAAATTGATATTGGTTTTGCTAATAAATATAAGGGTGAAAAATATTAAAAATATACAATTCTAGTACAGCGTAAAGCTATAATTTTGAAAAAAAAAGTCAATACTTTTTGAGAAAACGACTGTTGTACGCTTTGTGAATCACCTTGTATATATGTTATTGTTTTACATTAAGAAATTAATCTTTAAGTATACAAAATGTTAAATATCAAAAAAAAAAAAAAAAAACCGTTTACCTACATAAGTACATATTGAATATTAATGTCATTAAAAATAAATAGGCAGTGGTTTAATGGAGTAATACAATGTGAAAATTAGATACGTAACAATTGATAGGACGAAATCTTTTATATTTACCTTGTTGGCGATGTATATTCGAATTAGGGCTAAGAAGTGTTTTTGAAGTTTAATTAAAAATAAATGCTATTGGTCCTGATGTTCCTATTTTTAAAAAAATTTCAACAAGCCTAGGCTGAAATTGACTTAAAAAAGTATGAAATAGGAATAAATGATGCAGTTGTAAAATCTACAGTTCAAACAAATAAATCTCAAATTATAGACGTATTTTTACAACATTTAAAAAAAAAACAATTTAGAGATGATGACATTGGTTTTCTAGAGTTAACTGTTATTTTTCTAGGTGAAAACTCACCAAACGGTATATTTTTATGCTATTCTGATGCTTTTTACAATGCCAGGTGGATGTCAAAATAAATATATTCATTAAAAATATGTATGTTTCAAAAACGATTTAATCTTAATGTTCGAGAAGAGAATGCATTTCGAGATAAATGTATTTTTCTAGTTACGATATACGTAGAAACATGGTTTAGATGCCCCGTTGCAATTGAAGCACCTTATAATGACTTTATATAAACAAAAAATTAATTGAATACCCAGATAAAGCTATTTCTAAAACAGCTACACATAAATTGGGTGGACACTTATGGTATCTTGCACGCCGAAATTATAACCTTATCATTTTTTGATTTTCGGGTGCCAACCGAAATTAAAATTAAAATAGTCGAAACACTTAAATCAATTCAGAACAATGATGATACAATTCAAAAAATTGTTGTGAGTAAAGAGGGTATAAACACATTTATAAAAAAAGAATTACATGAATTTGTATCACCAAATACAGTCAACTTTTTTCAAGATTTAAAATTTTAGCCGACTTCATAGGTTTTCACCCGGATAGCTGGAAAGAAACAGTAGACTTTAAGAAAGGAATTAATATTTTAACAGAGGTTATCAGTCATAAATGATGTTGCAGAAAGAGGCGTTAAGTTAATTCAAGAATAAAATAATATACTGACGAGAGACGAAAATCAAAAAAACAATTTCTATTGCAACTTGTAAATGATTATAAAACAAATTACCCTGATTGTAAAAAAAATACATAAATTCGTTCATAATTAATAGATATTTTATTTGAATGTAACGTATCTAATTTTCACATTGTATTACTACAACAAACCACTACCTATTTATTTTTAATGACATAAATATTCAATATTATGTACTTGTGTAGGTAAACGATTTTTTTTTTTAAGATTAAGTTAACATTTTGTATACTTAAAGATTAATTCTTTAATGTAAAACAATAATTATAAAATTAGGTTTAGTACATAAGTTTTAAACAATTTTATTTTATTTAATCTTTTAAGATTTGTAAGTATGTTACTGTAAAAGCAATCACATGGAAAATATATTAAAATTTTTGATTTTTTTTTCAGAAAAAGGTAATCATTTTTATTATATTTTATTTTCACAGAAAATTATAGATTTACGAGAAATTTTGTTTAAACATTTTTTTAGAGAGTATCTGAATCTACAATTTAGGTTCTATATCATTTTATACTAAATGAACCCTAAAACTACCCTATTTATCAATATTCAACCCTTTTGCGTCACCTGAAGAGATTTATTAATTATCACCAAATTTAACCAACATACCTTTCGTATGGTAATGAAAAAATTGGCCAGGGGAGAAATTAAAAATTTGTAAGGTCATAAATAAGTGCTCGTTCGGAGAGTCTGGAAAATCATTACATTTATAATTTAAAATATAATTAACATAGCTATGTATACCTTGGACGCTAGGTGGCTTTTATATCGAATTATCATGCCGGTTTCTCTTTGTCCACTTTTACCATGTGATTGTACATGTCCAACAGTCTTTTTGAAGATACCTTCACTTTAACTTTACAAATGTGTTGTCTTCAACCGACACCCGGCGTAAGTCAATACTAGCCGAACAACATCTGTCAGTGATACTGATATCTTTTCCATAGAAAAAGCATATCGCTTCACTCTCCCAGAGCTCTGGACACATCAATTCCTCTAGTTTCACTGGCTTTTTAACTCTGTAAATATAAAGACAAGTTTGAAACAACTAGAAAAAAAAACAATTCAGAAATTATTTTTGGCTAAGTATATACATACGTTTTTAAGAGCCAAAGTATCTATTTATATTTTTATAAGTGCGATTAATAGTATAGTAGGTATAATTTAATTATATAAATGCATCTTGAGAATAACGTAATATTTTTAGCCACTAAACACAGAATTCTTAAGTTCAAAGTTTACTTTGACTACTGCGCTAACCATATAATTATACGATATAATAAAAAAATATTTTATACGTTACGTTTTATAGAGTATTAGCAGTGAATAAACGTAGTTAAAGTTCACTTGCACTTTTTTCCATCCACCAGGCACTATTAATTTTAAGTCCGGTAAGACGATACTCGCGGCTTTTAAGGCACGTTTTACTAGCCAGTGTACTATGTTTCCTATGGCCGACCTCTGAAATTCAAAATCATAACCATTATTACAATCCGTTTAATTTTTTTTTATAAGATGGTGTAGGTAATAAATTATTTTGATTTTTAAATTTAATCGTGATTTGTGACAACATAAAGGTCTTTTAATACGCAATATATAGGTAGGTACATCGCGTTCATATTAAAATATACGACAAAATACATATTGTTATTTATAGCCTTAAAAAAAATTGCTCCTCACGTTCTGAACTCCATCGTGGACATTCTGGGAGGAAATCCCGATATCAACATCACTCAGTGTACACTCCTCGACGTCATATTTTTGGTTGATGATGTTTAACAATGGCGCCGCACAATTGAGTTTACTCGATGTGGTCGACACCACACTACTATCTTTTTTATACTTGTCGCAGTTAACGCCCTTTACAAAAATCAGCGCGTTTTTATTCTGACCACTGACAATAACTTTTTTGACGACCGCCGCCAAGTGTTTCTAAAAACGTTTTCGTTGTACGTCATAATATTATAATTTATAATAAATTGAGCGGGCTCGGTCATAAACCATATAATATTATCCAAAGAAATATAGAAATATCCCTCGTAAAACGTATTTATAACGTAAATACCTTAGTGTTTCAATTCTGTGAATTTTCCTGTCGTTTCTGTAACGTATTCAACCTTCAACTCATTCCATTTGATCTTTTCGGAGTTTTCTTCAGTATATACCCGCACGGTTTTGCCTATCGGAGCCACCGCGTGTAAAAGCAACACATTGTTATATCCGCATTCTATTTATAATCACAACAATATTTTACAAAATTGCATTATACATTTAAGTTGTGAACAAAAACACACATATTTTAGCGCATACTATTGTATTATTTTACATTCTATAGTGTTTGAAACATATTTTACAATATTAACGGAATGTTTGAAATATTTTGTGTGATTTTCTCACTTAGATATTACTTTAAATGTATTATGATAAGCAATTTACGTTAAATTTTGACTCATAAAAAAATTATACTACGATTTCGCGTGATTTAATAAGTTATTTCGCGATCAACAGAGATAAATATTATAATAAAAACTATCGAGGTCGACTTTTGCTTACCTTCGAATCTCAAAATACTATAGCCTAGAGCCGTCGATGTGAACGTAAAAAGTAAATATTTCAAACGCATAATAATTATACAGTATTTGAGATTTAAAAATGTTGAATAAATTGAAAGTTAGTCGTTTAATGTTTTTTTTTTTTTAAATAAATGTGGTTTTCGTGAGCGCATTTTACAATTTTGATTTTTGGTGCTCAATAGTTATAAATGTTATAAATTATTACCTTGTATGTTCAAATAGTTATCATCCTTTACGTTAACGTTTCCGTCACACACCGCATACAGCGACCTGTCCTCTGTTAACGATCGGGCGATGTTCTCTATTTTAGAACCCGGCTCGTTGAAAGCGACCACCTGTGAATGAGGGAAGAGGGTTTAAAACAATTTACGAAGAACAAACGACGTGTGATACAACTTACGTTCATGTTTTCTTGAACGCATTTACCTATCAGGCCGAACCCGTTAATCTCCATAGGTGGTAAGCTGGTACATGACGGCAAAGCACGGATAACCGGTGGTTTAAATAGGCTCTAAATAAAAGGTTTTGAAACAATTTATGAAGAATTAAAATCAAATTTTCACCGGCAGACGAATATACGTCGTCCAAAGTGATATTACTTACGTTCACAGTGTTTTGGATGGCAAATTGTCGCACGCTTTCACCGATACTTGAAAATGTGTCACCATTGATCAACGATGGGCTACATACACGTGATGGGCCTTGCATACTTCTCAATCCAGTCGAAATCAAACGCATAGCGTTTTTGAACATCGTAACTGTATTGTGAAAAAGACTTTTAAATATAATTCGTATGAGATTATAATAATATTCAAAATAATCGCGATAAATACAAATTATGTACAAAATAAATCAATACAAAATAAATAGAGAATGTTCTTTTGTGTTACCTTAACAATAAAATGTTCAGATTATCATCGAAAGAATATTGTATTCTAATCAAGCCATATGCTTATTTTTTTGCAAACAACCAATATTTATTTTACATAATAATATAAAAAGGTGGGTAAATGGATGTAGCTCTGCTGTACAGTAGGTTACACATGGGTCGCTGTAATAGATGGTGTTAAGTTTGAATTCAATGATATAATATCATTGTATAAGAAAAACGATTCTGAGCGAAAACGGTCAGTCAGCCTATCACCGTCTATGATAAGTATATTTGATGATATTATTGTGAATAAAGTAATTTAAGTATAACCTATTAAGTGGAGCCTTGTTTTCAATTTTTAATCTTTAGTTATAAAAGTTGAACATTTTATAAATTTTTAACTACAAAATAATTATTAAATTATAAATTTGATAAATGTTGTCAAAATATGAACTTTAAATGCCTATAAAAAAAAATAATGCCAATATATTTTTAATATTTTTCAACTGCTATTAGAAAGATATATCAGGAGCCCTATATACAATTTTCACGTTTTTTTATCCAACAAATAAAATTGTATTGATATTTATAGAAAAAAAACTAAAAAAATTTAAAACTGACAATGTCCGTAAACAGTTTAAATGAGTCAAATTATTTTCATAGTTTTATCGTGTATAGAAAATGCTAATATAAACATTCAGTGAAATTTTCAAGTATTTACAGTGATACGTTTTTTAATTACAACAAAATAAGGAAATCGTTACATGAGAAATCGAGTGAATATCAAATGTTATACAAATATGAATATCAAACGCTCATAAAGATTTAATTTGACTTTCTTGTAGACATTTTTTTTTTGATAAAGATAGACAAAATTATGGATATCTTGTATTACATTTTCAGATCTTAGATTTAAAAAGAAAAATTTTTATGAATTCTCAACTCAAAATAATTTGCTAATTTTCGTGATTGTTCCGTATTTTGTCAAGATTTGAACTTTAAATTCTTATAAATAAAAACTGTGAGTAAGGATTTTTAATTTTTTTCATCCGCCTTTGAAACAATAACCCTGGAGCCTTCTATTCAATTTTCAAGCTTTTTTAACCAACAAATAAAATTTTATTGATATTTGTAGAAAAAAAAATTAAAAAAATTGAAAACTGACAATGTCCGTAAACAGCTCAAAAAAAGTCAAGTTATTTTCAAAATTGTATAGTGTATATAATTTGTTGTAATTAAAAAACGTATGACTGTCGATACTTGAAAATTTCACTGAAGGAATATTCTTATTCTATGATGTGTAAACAAGTTGGTTGGACCACTTTTTAAAGTTGTTGGACACTAGATTTCAAATAACGATAGTTAAAAATGTTTAATATATTAAGTAAAAAACGAAAAAGGTGGGTAAGTGGATGTTGCTCTGCTGTACAGTAGGTTACAAGTGGGTCACTTGTATGGTTTATAAGAAATGCTAATATAAATATTCAGTGAAATTTTTAAGTATCTACGGTCATTTTTTTTAGAGTTGCACCAAGAGAAATTTCTACTTTTGACCCCCCAAAGTACTAACAAGATTTACTTTCCCATCAGAAAAGTTACTATTGAAGAAAATCCAAGCACTTGTACTGTCCTAAAAGGTGATGAGTGATGACAGACACAAAAAAAAAATAAAAAAAAGAACACACATCATTATAAAATCAATACATTCATCGCTTCGCTCAGAACCTAAAATGCTATGAATATTACAAAAATATTTATAAAAACTTATACCCCAACTTAGAACCAATTCCTAATTAGTAATTACGCAACTGTAATGACTTATGAATTACTCTATAGAAATATTGATAGCCAAAAATGTTATAGATATCATTTAATTAACATTCCGCACTCCACATATTAAACTAAAGCATAAATTAGTAAGAGACCCAATAAAAGAAAAAAATCTACAATTAATATTATAAACCTACTTACTACCTACTAACTGTTTATGAAAAACCAATATCAATAATAATAGTAGCTGCAATATATATTGGCTTATATTGTTATTTAATGATTCAAGTCGTACAGGTGTGTGGGAGTAATTATATATTTGACTAAATTTATTAATTGTTAAAAAATATTTTTTTACTCTGTGCTTAGAACAACAATTTAAATATTGATATAATATTGTTCTACATAAAAAAAAAATTTAATATTTTAATTTTAAAAGAATAAAATAGTACCTACCTACTTTATTTTTACTGTATGTCTATATGATAACAATTAATTATATGGAGCTTAAGTTATTAATTATACCTGTATTATTTGTAGGGTTTTATTGATCAAATAATATTGGGATAGTGTATAGTTAGTTGTGTGACGGGTTTCATAATAGTTACAGTTTATTGATTATATACAAGAAATAAGTGTAATTTAGTAGGTAAGTATATACTTATACATTTAGTGCATAAAATGTGACAATTACCTAGTATAATATTGTATTATTTACACTTTACAGCATGGTAAACACTCGTTTTCTCAAAAACTTCTAATGTTTTTGGAAATATTTTTTTTAGAAAATTTAAGCCAAAAAACCAAAATTATTTTAACATTATTTCATCGGTATCGTTTTTTATTAATGTAAAACGATAGAAGATAACTCCAAATTGCTTAAAACAAGCATTTTCATTAATGTTAGTACCTCTTATACGTTAATATTTTTTTAATAAATTCAATATTTTTAATTCAATGATAACAAATTATAATATTTGCAATAATGTTGTTCCGTGCGTAAAAAACCCTAGAAAAAACAAATGCAGCATAAACCATGTACTTCCACCAGACCGAGGTTTTGGGATAGCAGCTGGTGCCGGTGGAAAATCTCTGATACGCCGTGGCACACTGCAGGTGTTGACTTGGACATGACACTCACTGCTTGCCCGTGCCATAACGGTAACCTTAAGCCGTGATTCCACGATTGGAAGCTACTTTCAGCTTGTCAATATGGCAAGAAGTGATCATAATTGCAGGAATTTCTGCGTTTACACGTGGGCGTCCATCTCCAGTCATACATAGTAATGTGGCACCAGTAGGGCAATCTTTACAACGCCGTACACTGCACGCGAGTGATTGATCAGCTGACTGGAAACTCACCGCTTGTCTGCGTAACTATAGCTCAACATGTATGTTGGTGATCCTACCATTGACGGCCAAACCAAGAGTGCAGCAGTCAATCACGGATCGACCCTCATTGGAATCATAAGACTGCTGGAATTTTGGAGTTCGTGGACGTCCAGCTTAGCCAAATTATAGTATAGATACGATTGGTGAAATGTTTTTTTTTTCAATTATGACTAGGGCTAGGATTTATGTGTGTTTGCATATTTTTTTCCTTATAAGTCCGAATTGATTGATTGTCAGATTTGTTCACTAATTGGTTTATTCTCGTTTAAATAGAACCATTTATTTTTTTGCATATTTTGAACATAATGCATATTTATAGATTTTTGAGATTTTGATTTTTTTAACTTAAATTTTTAAATTTTCATAATTTTCTGTTAGTATACATGGTATCTATTACATCGTTTAATGTGGAAAGGTGTTTTAGTCAATATAAATCTATTCTACGTTCAAATCGCCGGTCGTTTGCATTTTAAAATTCGAAACAACATATTATCATAGTAGCATTTAATAATATAAACTAATATTTAATGTAATTATATAATTTAATATTTAACGTCATGAGTTTAAAGATTTAAAATTTTTTTTTAATGTTCTTGTATAAGTGTTCATTTTATCATATTGTAACATATAATTTATTTAGAGTAATTTGAAAAGAATCATTATAGAAAATGTGTTTATTTAATAATATTTATGTGGTATAATTTAGCATATTTTTGCATATTTTTAATAAAACAAATGTCTATTTCATCATTTTTTATCGCACATAAATCCTAGCCCTAATTATGAAACAGCGTGTGTGTGTGTGTGTGTGTGTGTGTGTGTGTGTGTGTGTGTGTGTGTGTGTGTGTATTCTGCAGACATTTCGCTACCGCAGAAGTATATAGGTTCACTTTGATTTCAACGCGTATTTGTTGACGACGAACCACTCCTACTTTTAAATAATTTGCGGTTAGCGTCAACGACTTGCGACTTGCGAACTGTTGAGGTCAGCCGACGGGAGTTGGTTACCACGGTATATAGAGAGTGATAATCAGTACAATTTAAATAAGGTATAAACATGGTATAATATAATGATATGTTAATGACAAATAAATGGTGTTGGTGAAATCGAAAACTTGATACATACAAAACAATAATGACATAAAATGTATGGCTTGAGGCGAGTGGCGGACGTTGGCATAAAACTGTACGACGTCGGACAAATGACGGCGAACGTGCACTAACGGCCGCAAACAAACGATAACGAAAAACGTCAGACCGACGAACATTGGCGGACTTGAACATTGACGGACGAAAAGTCCGACAATCACAACGGGCGTCGCGGGTTCAAGACATTTCGACGGGGGCCTGGTACAAACGTACCCAAGCCAAAAACCGGTTGACCGGCGGTGAACCGTGGTAACTGCAGGTAACATAGACAGGATCACGGTGGCGCAGGGGGATGAGGTCGAACTTTGCGGAATCAATCCAAGTCAACAGAACACTGGCAGAGGCATATTCTGCGTGCAATGTTGACAATGGATTTCCACATGAATCGTTTGGACCTCTTCCATAACGACCTGCGGCGGTCGGGCCGTGCGGGTTCTGGCTGAATTTCAGCTGTCCCCGGTGGAACAACAGACTTCGCCGGTTAGGTTATTCGATACGATTATTAAAAAAAAAAAAAAAAACACTGTCGAAATATTAGAATATAACTAATTTTATTCAACTATACATTTAAAAAGTGTTTATGTCGTCGTAAAAAATAAACAATATATTCACCAGCTGCCTATATTAATAATAATAATATTTATAGCCAGCACAGTATTACACATAAAATAATATGTTTATTTTGATAAAAGCCAACATAGTATAATATTTGCAATTTTATATACGACATAGAGCTTATACATCAAAATTATAATAATAATAATAGTTACAAACCATAGTTTATACTGATTAACAATTTAAAAAACAAAATGAAATACCAATACATCTTTATATGAAAGTAAGTATACATTAAGTAATCAATTAACATGGATTTTGTTTTAAATTTAGTGATATAAATATTGAATTTCCCATACACAAGTCTATTCCTAAATTAACAGTATTTCATTTTCCAAAATGTTTGTTTACGTCTATACAGTTTAAATGACTTAACGTTCTTAATCAAGTAGGTATTGTAAGAATCAAAAAATGTAATTGAAATGTTAACATCGTTCCATCAGTTTTAAGCAAAATATGTAGTAAGTAACATTCAGTAAACATATAGTATAAATCCACCGCTTAATCTTATTTTCAATGTACTGGTCCAATTATTTATAATAACTTACCTATTATGAAATACGCGATAATACAAGTTATATTAAAAACTAAATTTAACAAATTAGCTATTGCAATAGCAAGCTGCTGATTAGTATAATAGTGTAGGTATTAAGCTACATATCTGTAATTGACGTTAATAGGCTTGTCTAAAAACACTGACGGCACTACGTATTTTTGGGCCCTGGACAATATTTTTGGTGGGGCCCTTAATGATTATGGAACTAGATACCTACAATTGATATTTTGTGTATTATACAGGGTGTTTCTGAAATGGATGAGTTAACTATAATATACTCGGTGTGATGACCCGATGAAGATTTTTTTGAAATTTTTTTCCATATCTAAAATCTAAGTTTATTCAATATTGTTTTTAGAACATATTATCTTAAATGTAAAAATAAATACTAAGTTGTATTTTTTTGCAAAATGCTCATACGAATCGAGGTGTCACATATTTTTCGAGCTCGTCGCGCGTTTTTCATGATCGAATCGCAGACTAAAAAAAAAATTGTGTGGTACATCCGCGATTTGTATGATTTGTAATTTACACTTAATTAGTTTTAAAAAATAACAATAGAAATAAATATTGCTAAAGTTATTGATGAACTGGCCACCCAAAGCTTGATTTTTTTATTATAATTGTTTACTAGACCTAACAAAAATAATAAATGCGATGTTCAAAAAATAATGATTAAAGTTACGTCTAAACTTTTAATGCCTAAATTAATAAACTAATTATAAGAAGATAAATAGTATATAATATTATTATGTAACTAAAATGTGAAAACTTTAACTAGATACCAATTATAGGTACGTATCTACAATAATTATTCAATTTTAAATTGTACCAAAAAAAATAAATAAATCGATGATGTCAATAAATAGTGTTTTATGTATATATATTATATTCACACTTTTCGGTAATTTATTTTAGTGTTTCACGATTATTTTGAAAAGTAATTTTTTATTTTTAGATACTTCATGAAATAACTAGATTTAATTATCTACAAAAAAACCCCCAAAGTTGAAAATAAAAACATTTTTACTGAACCAGTACAGAGTCCCACAAAATATGAATGCGATTTGAGTTGTATTACTTTAGTATTATCATAAAAGTAGAGCATAATTAATTATTAAATTATGTACTAGCATTCAGTAGTATTAAACAGAAGTATAAAATATTTCATTTATACATATAAACATATATTTTCAATTATTAGGGCAGTGACTCAAATTAAATGACTCAAGAGCAGTATATTATATTATCATATATATTCATTATTTTTGATTTCAGATTTATTAATGGCATTATCGAGTTTGATCGAAAAATTACACCACTTTCAACAGAATCATACATGGACTAAAAAAACGTTGGAAACGGCTTTTTATTTCGTTATGCGCATACTTTTAGATAAAAAACTCATATTATTATATTTGTGGCCCATTTAGATAAAAAACATAGTATTATTGGCAAACCATGCAATATTCACCACATCATATGTTATGGTTAATATAGTTACGATATCTTCGCGTTTCTTTCTTCAAAACTTGTATGTAGGATTCCAGAGGTTAAATGATTTTCGGAAATGTCTTCCTGCTGTGATAATCCTTATTATAAAATAATGTTAGATATGTATATTTGTAATCACTGACATTCGTTGACTATGCGGAAATACATATTAGTAGTATAGATATACCATTCTTGGTCCACCTTCATTTTACATCAATAAAAGATCACAAAGAAAACAATGTGCAAAAAGATCACAAAATCTAAATGCAATAATAATTAAAATATTTTTCACTTAATCAACATGTAGCTTCTACAAATATCAATAAAAATGTATTTGTTGAGTAAAAAAGCTTGAAAATTTAATATAAGTCTCCTACTATATTGTTAAAATGACATTTGAAAAACATTTAAAATCTTAGTCACAGTTTTTATTTATAAGTATTTAAAGTTCAAATATTGACATAATACCAAATATCACGAAAATTAGCAAATTATTTTGAGTTGAGAATTCATAAAATTTTTTGTTTTTCAATCTAAGATTTAAAAATATAATACAAGACATAAGCTTATCTACCTTTATCAAAAAAAAAGTGTCTACAAAAAAGTCAATTAAAAATTTTTATGAGCGTTAGAAATTAATATATATTAATTACTTTGTTCACAAAAATATCATCAAATATATTTAATATCATAGGCTGACTGACCGTTTTCGCTCAGAATCGTTTTTCTTATACAATGATATTATATCATTAGATGACGTAGCGTACCGCAACTGCTATATATAGCAATTTCGAAACGGAGCTCCGACGGTTCATCGGAGATAAGTGCACGCGCATATACGACATGTACAGGTTTTCAACGACCGTCATATGCTCCGTTTTTCCCCCATTATAACGATGAAATCATTCAGATTCTGGTTTTTGACATTTTTAAACACACTCAAAGACCAATTTTTTTTTTAGTACATAAGGAGTGTGCCGTGTAGACTCAAACTTGTGTTTTTTAAAATGAGCACCCCTATCTTATAATGTAATTTATTTACCGGATCGTTTTTCTGAACATATTTTAGACGTATCAGAATCGAAATGGTCCAAGGATAATAAATACTAGATCCAATATTCTAATATTCTAATATTTATACTTTTGTAAAACCACTTTTAAGGGCTATTATCTTCACTCCTAAGAACAAACATTTTAGAAACATTTTACTGAGATACTATAAATATTCGTCCAAAATTTTGAATTAGATATGTACAACAGTTTTTTTAAAAATATATCCACTTAAGTTTATATGTCCACTTATACTGTAAAAAAGGTGGATTTTCATCTGAGAAACAGAGGTTTGTATGCGTGCACAGATCCCTACTCAAGTGGTGCCAAACAATTTAATAATCGAAAAACATGGTCTTTAAGTAAGTATATTTAATGATTCAAAAAATCCTATTTCGATTGATTGCATCGTCAAAGAAAAAATGGGCTGAGTATGGTTGGTGAATCACCAGATATAAGGTATCTAGTTATATTGTACGAGTGTACGAAGATTTGAAATTCAGTCGAATTGCCACCTATTTTGAATTTTTCGATATTAATGAATAATAATAATATTATGTTTAAAACCGTTTTGTTATCTGGCTTAAAGCAGTGAGCATGACAACGTATATTATTGCCCAGCCTTAAAATATTTTATTGAAAAACTTCACTTCGTATTTTGCAGCCTATCTATTATAGTTGTTTATTAAAAGTTCGTCTTTATAATTCGTAACTGTACTCTATACGCTGTATCGATATGTTTTTTGTTGTGGACGAACTTACCGTCCGATTATTTATAATCACCGTGTTACTCAGCTTGCCAAAGATTAGAGAAATCGTGCGCGGACTATACCGAAAATGGGAAATATTGGTCGAATTGGAAAACAGAGATGACAAATTTCACCTGGTCTGTCTGTTGCAGCACACCGACTTCGTTATAATAATATTTCAATAATATATCATGTGATTATTCTTGTGTTTAAGGTGAAAAAATCGTCCTCCAGTAAAGACGAATTCACACAGGTGAATTTTCCTCGCCAGCAATGCTCATCCCGGAAATCCAGGTGGACTCGTCCGAATTTCAGAAAAGAAAACGCAGTGGACGCTTTTGCCGGCGTTCCACCCCCTTCGCCGCTCCCGGCCGTGTGTATGCCACCTGGCCCGGAATACGCTGAGGAATTTCACTTCGGATTTACACCCCCGCCACCGTTCTCAGCCGTGTGTATGCCGCCTGGCCCAGAATATGCTGAGGAAGTTAGTTTCGGTTTTACACCCCAGCCGCCGCTCCCGGCCGTGTGTATGACATCTGGCCCAGAATATGCTGAGGAATTTCACTTTGGATTTACACCCCAGCCGCCGCTCCCGGCCGTGTGTATGCCGCCTGGCCCAGAATATTCTGAGGAAGTTAGTTTCGGTTTTACACCCCAGCCGCCGCTCCCGGCCGTGTGTATGACATCTGGCCCAGAATATGCTGAGGAATTTCACTTTGGATTTACACCCCAGCCGCCGCTCCCGGCCGTGTGTATGCCGCCTGGCCCAGAATATTCTGAGGAAGTTAGTTTCGGTTTTACACCCCAGCCGCCGCTCCCGGCCGTGTGTATGACATCTGGCCCAGAATATGCTGAGGAAGTTAGTTTCGGTTTTACACCCCAGCCGCCGCTCCCGGCTGTGTGTATGCCGCCTGGCCCAGAATATGCTGAGGAATTTCACTTTGGATTTACACCCCAGCCGCCGCTCCCGGCCGTGTGTATGCCGCCTGGCCCAGAATATGCTGAGGAAGTTAGTTTCGGTTTTACACCCCAGCCGCCGCTCCCGGCTGTGTGTATGACATCTGGCCCAGAATATGCTGAGGAAGTTAGTTTCGGTTTTACACCCCAGCCGCCGCTCCCGGCCGTGTGTATGACGTCTGGCCCGGCCACTTACGTGCCGTGGCGACCACAGCCACCGTTTCTGGGGCCCGTCATGCCGGCGGGTTTCTGGTGTCCTCCACCCCCGCCACTTCCGCATTACCTGGCCCCTTCGAGGTATTTTTATCCACCGCTCCCGCTGCACCGATTTGGTTTCGGTGTAGTACCACTTATGCAAAACCTGATTAATAACTTTAGAAATATAGATACCACTGGATAAGAGATTTATTTAACCCTAATATTAATTGGAGGTTTTGAGCCCAATAATTCTTTTAACTTCAATTATTAATCTTATGAAATGTAACCGCTCCCGCTGCACCGATTTTGGTAAATTTGAAATCTAAAGAATTGACATTTTTCTTAAATTCTTGAAATGTAGATTAAACTTTGTGAGATTTTATAATGGCAACTAAAAACTACTTATTCATTATTATACCTACTTATATTAATATGTATATTATTATTTATTACATACTTATTAATAAAATTGGATGCGATTCATATTCTTCAATTTCAATTCATTGTACATTTTGTACCTATCTAAGATTTCAAATTTGAAACTAGCATTTTCATCACAATTCAATGTGTAATTTTAATTAATTTACAAGTATCTAGATTCTAGATTCTCTAATGTATTTATTTTAATTTCTGATTCGTGACTCATGATCAATAATTTATGTAGAACTAAAACATTTTTCAAATTTTCGACATTTAGACTCATTGAACCATTTTGAATTAAACATTTTTAAATTCCATAGTTGTCATTATTCTCAATAAAATTATTTTTCGGTTTATCTAAAAGTCATTGTTCATTTGTACCTAAAAAGGAATTCAAATTTCAAATTAGGTTTTTCATCACAATTCTATGTGTATTCCTAATTTCCTAAATTTTTAAATGTCGCATCATTTTTTTCATTAAATCATATTCTCCATATTGATATTGTAATGAAAAGTGGAACAAACCAGAATATTTTAGATACATATATCTAGATTTGCTATTTTGCTAAATGTATTTAACATTATTTTGACTCATGAGTAATCATTTCATAGAATTCAATAATTTACTTAATAAATATTTACATGTATGGTTTTTTGTTGGTTTGTGTTCATAAAATTATAGAATTTATAACTTTTTGACTCTAAAACTTTAATACAGTAATATTTTACAAGGTTATTCATACAAAAGCAACTATTTTCAGGGCTTATGCATGCCTTATAATTATTTTCTACTAATTTGTTTAAACATTGGTCGCATTTAATAGTGTAATAAATATATATTGATATAAGTTTTTAAAGACTTGTAGATTGTAGTTTATTTTACAAGGTTATTTGCACAATGAAGCATATGAATACTTAAAAATACCTATATTTTAAGTAATTTGTTTAAACATGAGTCTCATTTAATAATGTAATAAATATAGCAAAATAGTTAATATACATATAATTTATTATTCGATTGCACCTCTTGTACGAACAATGTTCACTAAGTTTAAATTAGGTAAGCAGTATGTTTTCATAAACTCTACATTTCTTTAGATACCTATCTACATTGTCCTATACGTGTGTGAAGTTGCCCCCCCCCCCATATCTACCGAATCGATCCGGACCGATTGTAAGTTAAAGATATTCATTTTTAAGTGTTTATAAGTTGGTTTTTGGAATTTGTAAGTTGGTCCTCACTGATATATCTACAGCCCTAGATATTAACCATAAGCCCCTCCATATCGGCCGAAGCAATCCGGTTCGATTGTAAGTTAGTTTTTAGAATTTGTAAGTCAAACCCTTACCCGTTGGTGTATTTCTTAAAATCCGCTCTAAGAGATAACTTCATTATAATTTGGTGCACCTTCAATACTTCATAGCGACAACGGTCGAGAATTTGTTAATACGATTATTAGCTAACCTAACCTAACCGATATTTACATCATGGGATTAAATTTTCACCATATGAGGCAATGTTTGGTACAAAAGCTTAAGTTGGACTAGCCATTTCATCACTTCCGAAAAATGTTTCATCTATATTAAAGACAGAAGAAGACTTAGAAAGAAGCTTTAAAAAAAAGTACGTATACTTATAATATTATAATACATTTTACTATTAAATGGATGTATTAAATTTAAAATATATATTTCTTTTTTAGCTGTCCTTCGTATAAATAATATTTCAATAAATATAATATAATATATAGGTATTAACTTTTAAAAAATATATTTTTAGCTATCGTATGCCCGATGGGTGATGAATATTAATGATGAAGTGCACGAAGTTCAAAACAAAAGTATGTCAAATATTTATTGACCTAAAACATTTTATTAATATTGTTTATTAACATTTTTTAGCGGTAATAAACGATGGAATTTCCACAAGTCTTAGATCTATTGATCAGAAAAGGTCCAGCTCATTCAATATTTACAGAAGTAAGGTACAAAAATGAAACAAATGTCCGAAAATAGATTTTGTCAGGGAAAAATTGGCGAGAATGTGATGATAAGAATACCCGATGTATATAGAGCAAGATATGATCTTCGCAATATTCTAGATGTCATACTTTCTGGTAACTTAGAACTTTATATTTATTCTTATTCATAAGTGTAATTAGTATAAATATAAATTAATTCATAAGTATAAATTTATACTTTATAGTAAAAGACAATTTGTACGAAATTGGGACCAAGGAAGGAAAAATAAACCAAATGGATAGTCGTAACCAATTTAAGTTATGCAAGGAATCTTTTATTGCGACCGAAGAAGTACCTGAAAATATAATTTCCTTAAGAGAGGTAGCTCGATACAATTCCAACTTAGGTGGTCAAGGATATTAAAATAGATGTGATTGTACGCAGAAGTGCAAAACAAAAAAATGCAAATGTAAAGCCACAGGTAAACTGTGTAACTCTAAGTGCCACAGTAGCAAACCGTGTTCAAATAAATAAATAAAACTACTTTTCAATATCATAAAACCAAAAACAAATTTAAATTACTATGTACCTATACTAATATTCATCTAATAAATAATAATTAATTAGTTAATTTAATATTTATTATTATATTGTATTAAATTTATTTAATTGTATTGTTTTAAACATGGTAGCATACGTTGCCCTTCAAGGATTCGGTCATTGTACCCAATGTCCAAGCAATGTGTTTTATTTACACTTAAACCATTAAAATTGGGCATTGTACACA
Source organism: Sitobion miscanthi (assembly GCA_008086715.1). NCBI lineage: Eukaryota > Metazoa > Arthropoda > Insecta > Hemiptera > Aphididae > Sitobion > Sitobion miscanthi. The sequence continues at coordinate 42,850 of SSSL01000255.1, read as the reverse complement.
ATGTCCGGGAACTGTGCACAATGCCCAACTACCTCGCCTTGCCCGTAACATAAACATATTTGCTCATATTTGTATGCGTATATGTTTGTGTTTAAAGATTTTAAGTCTCTAAGTCCAGCCATAACCTTTAGTCTTTAATAACTTTTAATTTTTAATTAATGTAACAACATACAAACCTTTATTAGGTTAGGAGTAGATAATGTAAAGTATCTTCAATGATCATTTAATTTTTATTAATTTATCTAGGGTAGTGGACATGTTAAGTGTTAATTTTTTTTATTAGTTATGACCTTACCCAAATCCTGCAAAAAATTGCACTATGGAAATTTGTTCATACTCTAGTAAAATTATTGATAACTAATGTGTTTATTGCCTTTGATAATTTAGTATTGAATTAATGTCCATTATTTGGTCTATTCACACACAAGATAGTTTTGATATAAAATGCAAATTATACATTTTACAAAAAATTTATCTCAGGATACCTAATAATTATAAATGGAAAGTCAGGTAGGCACTATGAACAACGAGCTCTGGGCCTATAGCCCCGCAAACAGATTAACAATACAGGACTCACTTCTTCGATGCACAAAACATTGTAATATTAGTCTGATGTAGGTTGTTTGTCGTGTCACTTTATTTGTGTAATCGAAATAACTTACCTATTCTATTTTTTTTTAGTATACACAGTTTGATTTGTAATTATTTATTTTTAATGAAAAGAAAACCTTAAATCGGATGGGCATTGAAAAATGTATAACTAAAAAAACGAAATGTTAGATATTATTGATAGCCAATGCGCTAATTTTTTTCAAAAAAAATACTGTTTCTGTTTTGAAAAATATTGTTTATACATTTTTGTATTATTTTTTGTTTTTGTAATTAATAAACATATTTTGTGAACACAAAAAAATATTGTTTCTTTTTTATTCGTTTTGTCGATTGTATACCTAATCAATTGTTACAGATTTAACGACTAAAAAATCGTTAAAATATATATTTTAAATAAAAGAACTCGTTAGTTAATTATACAAAGTATTAACGTAGTATACATGCTACACGGATATTATAATATGTACCTACCAAGAAATATTTAAGTCATCAAACAATTAAAGGCGACGGAAACCGCAGAAAAAATCAACATAACGCGTGTAATATTTATAAATTTGAATTCTAAAATACGCAACTTTTAGTGCATACTATTCACCGTAATAATAATATATCTTTGAAGGTGTATAGTATAAATGTCTTACCTAAGTCGAAAACGACTAGTTTTCAGGGAGATTAAACAAAACATTGAAAAATCAATCAAAATCGTTGGCAATAATGTCTGGGCTGATAATTAATTAAATTTAATATTCAATGTACCAACTTTTATGTTAACTATTAAGTACAGAACTTATAAATCAATCCTCCACTATTTTCAAGTGACTTAAGTTAATTGGATTTTTATTTTATATGACTATTACGCTATCAAGGCATGCATTTAAAACTATTACTAAACTTGAATTTTAAAATTATTTCTGTCAGATTCTCAAATCTTAACTAGACATACGTGCAGTTTTGTACCCAATACAATGTGACTTAAAATGTTTAGACCAAAACAAATTTCACTGATAGTGAGTTAAACGTATGTTTGATTCCAATAATACTAAAAGCCAAAAAATATAAACATATTATGATGTCGACGTAGACGTGTGGACGCTTTAGACTTTCACAATTCATATTTCTAATATCATTTTCAGACTTGACGTGATGTGAAACACCGAAAGATATTATTACTGTCCAATCGCGATTCCTTCGCCGCCGCGAGAGCGAGATGATGACCCTGCGACGCCACCTGTCGTTAGCCCTATGTCTCGCTCTGTTTTGTGTTGTACAAGTGAGTAGTTGTATAGACGAAACGAAATAAAACCGATCGACAATGCACCGTCGTAAACTTTATTTATATGATAATTATACACCGATATCTGTGCTTGAAATTTTTCAGTGGACCTACGGTTCCAAGTTGAAGAAACAGCAGGAGACGACAATGATGAAATTCATCAAGTTACTGTTCTTTAGGCTGATTTACGGTTTAGCCAATATGATCGGCTTGGGAGACGCTGCCGAAGAATTCGGCGACGGGATGCTGGCCCCTCCGGATTATCGACAAGAAGACGCGGAGGACGACTATTACGACGACAATAAGAACGATGATTATTACAGTAATTACGGAGAGTATTGATGCCGAGACCCAACCTTATCACATACACCAACCTGTTTTATAAAATATCAACTATATAATAATATGATTTTACAATTTTAGCGTCCAATTAATTATTATTATATTCTGTTCGCGACGAATTTGATGGTTTTACTATTTTCTGAAAAACTACGTTTTTGCAGTCACTGCTTGTGGAGTGGCTTTCGAAGGCAGAATATACATCTCACTATTATAAGTACCTTGTGCGGGCTTAATTAATTTAAAAAAAAAACAAATTACCTCGTACAAATGATATGATTAAAGGTGTCAAAACAATTTTCTTTTTTTTTTGGGGTGGGGGGGGTTAAACCCTCTTCGAATTTCCGCCTATGCTCTTGGCTTGTGCCTTGTGGTGTCAACTCGGATAGAGTAAGCTAGTCGCTATATACCATCTGAATTGTCCCGAGTGTCAAATAGACGTGATGAATCTATTTTATTTATTTATATTTTTTTCTATTTTTAAGTCTTAAGTGCTATATCCTGCCACGATATGGGTTTTCGTATTTATTATCTAGATAAATTACACTCTTGCTTAATGCTTTTAAGTAGGTACTTACCTAAGTATTAAGTTATAGTATATTCATTTAATACAATATATTATAAGTAAGCATATACTTACTTATATATTTTATTATCTTTATGCGTATACATATATACAAGTGCATAATATCTCGGCAAGTTATCTATACAGTCTTAGCACCTCCAGAATGTCAGATTTGATTGTCCCGATGTTGAAGACTATTTGTATTAAGGCACCTACCTATATATTGTGAAGTAAATTGTAGACACATTAAGACAGGCGGTCCTTCGCCATACGTTCTACACCATAGCATCCTAAAGTCTGCAGGTTTAAAGACGAATTGCATACTTGAAACGAATCTGCAGGTTTCGTATTTCATATGGACACCTTAAAATGTTGATTGACTGTAATTACGATCGACTGCAGTTATTCACTGTAATTGCATAATATTCGAATGCGCACTCATCCATAATGCGTTTGTTTTGTAATAAGCCGTTTGCAGAAATTTGACTTTGAGGGATGTTTAAAAAAAATGTATTTAAACATTTAGACGCATTGACTGATTTACAGCTCCTTTTCATCACTTTGCTTCCTAGGTACATTATAATACGTTATAAACTTACAAAATGTATGTATTTTCAATTATAATAATACCTATGTAATATATTATTGTAGGTACTATACCTAATTTATTTTTTGTAATAATGACATTTTAATATTATAAAAATAAAGTTATGTTCAGACAGACGTCTGCTGGCGGACGCATAGACGATTTAATTGAATTGTAAATATGTTTTTTATTATCTGTACCTATAGCCTAAATAGTAAACTGTGTATTTTATAATGTATAATTAATTATCAGTGAAGTAAGTATTGGGCAGATTATCGGGGGTTGTACAAAATAATTCAGAGCACTGCAACAACGCTTCTGCCCCTCTATATAATACCTGTCTATATACATTTATTAGTCAAAATTAATTCGAAATCCAAGTACCACTACGACGAATGGCTCAATAGCTGGTAATTGTCATAGTAGGCAAGTACAAATTATGATTGTGCTAATTATTTACTACATAGTATATAGATTTTAGGCATAAAGGCATATAGGTGAAGTACTGAAGTACCTATATTATAAGAAGCAGTGGCGGCGCGAACTTTTTCGACAGTCAGGCAAGAACACACGACCCACCTATTTAATTTTCACAGAGCCCCCACCCCCCCCCACCCCCTATTATAATTCTATATCAAATTTACCTTTCTAAAAATTCATCTTACGGGTACTACAGTAAAAATAACTTTTATTAATTATATAAATACTGCTTTATTAACACTCTATATGGATTTGACTATTTATATATTTATTTATTTATTTATTTGATACGTTGTGTCACTCAATATTTTTCAGAACTGACTATCCACTATAGGTACCTACCCAGTACCCACCCACCACCCCTTTTAGCTGTGAGATAATTGCCTCACAAAAACCCTCTCGCGCCGCCACTGATATGAAGTGATGAATTCATCGTTTGAATGTGCCGCAACAGTGCCGTGTTCAGCTTTTTTGAAAGGGACGAGGGGTACACGGTTTTAAGGTGCCGATGCCATTTTGTCCTCAAAAATACAATCTGCGGGAATAACGATACCGCCTTGTAGAATCAACCAAATTTCATAATTTTTTTTTTTTTGATTATTGCTAGTGGGAAATATTCTACAGCCCGCATCGATCTCTGTTTTTCAATATTTGATTCTCAAACTTTGTATATTATGTCTAAAAAAATACAAGATAAAAAGCATTTTTTCACAAATTTTTTAATACAATTATTTGGAATAAAATACAAAATCAGAAATCGATGTGGGGTGTAGGAAGTCTTCTTCTTTCAGATAAAAAAATAGTCATCAAAATCCGACAATTCTACAAAGCTTGAGAGCTATTCCCGTAAAGTCATTTTTTCGATGTAATACACCCTATCACCCCCCCCCCCCCCCTAACTAGGTATCGGGTAGTATATTCATGAAAAAGTCTTGTAATTGAGGTGCTTGAGATGGCAACTAATATATAAAATTAAATTTTTAAATTTTATAGAATTGTGGAAAATTTTAAAAACTAGCACCGGGACCCTTAACTATAATATATTATTTATAAATTTATAGTTAATTTCAATTTTCAAACAGTAAGTACCTAAATTATTATATTCACTTATACTTATGAGTATAGCCAGTATAGGGTTCTAAATTTGAAATATTTCACTTGAAATTTTTCAATCGAAATATATCAAAATTGAAAATTTCACTGTTCTTGAAATAACTCAATGAAATTATGAAAAATATTTTTTCTTCTTTTGAACGTGTTCGGTTACAGATGATTAGAAACAATAAATTGATTACACACTTAGAACTAAAGAAAAACATATTATTTTTGTTGATTTATTATTTCATATTTGTACATTCTATATTTTATAGTGCTGAAAAATATTCCTTGCATTATAGTGAGAATAAAAACATTGTTTTACACGAGTTTCAAAATATCGTTGTATATCAGCGATCCAAAAGATAATGGTTTGAAATAAAGTTGAAGTCAATTCCAACAATGAATGAAATAATAGTGTATTTTCAGTAATTATAAAGTGTACAAAAGTCGTATAATATGAGTGTATATGTGGCCGAGTGATGTGTAGGTGCTCTGGGCTCATTATTTAATACTTAGATCATATATAGTTTGTTATAACTATATTATAGATTTGTTAAACAACTTATAAATTATATGTAAATATGTTAAATATTTTTTTTGCTTCATACCTTATAAAAATATGCAATTAGAAGTTGACGATCATAAACTTTTAGGTATAATAAGCATTTTTATTTTTATTTTTCATCAAAATGAAATATTTCAAGAAAATAAATTTCATGAGATTTTAAAACCCTACTTATAAGTGATATAACATCTTTCTATTAGAAAACATATTTATATATTAGTATCACAAAATTCTACGATGAACTTTCAGGAAAAGTATGAAAAAACTAAAAGCCCTACACCTACTAATTAGTGTATAGTACAGAAGCGAAAATCGTTTAAAATTTCAGTGGGGGGGAGGCCTAAAACGTTTTATTTCAACGTGAGTGGGGGGGGGGGATTCGATCCCGTTACAGCTAGGTAAGTACTGTATACAAGTCTCGCAATTTATTTTTAAAAAAATGTCTGTAACAAGTGTTATTATTTTTGTCGTTGCGTTTATAGAAATAAATAAAATTAACACTCTTGTAAAATGTTTACCGACTAATTTTTCGCTCGACTTATGCCTACACATTTCATTAGTTAAGTTCATAATAATAACATGTACCCCCTCGGAAATCATATTTTGTCGGACTATCGAGAAGGTTTTTGGAGTTTGTCACTACGAAGGACACGTTTTATTTTTCTGTCCAGCAATAACACCAGTTCAGTCGTGTCTCGATGACTCTCGAATCACAAGGAGATTAAAAACAAATTCGACTTGTGTATTTTTCGAGTATAATTTATTATAAAATTACGGTTTTTAACTTATTGTTTATTTTATTTTTACGCGCACCCATAACGACTATTCATTTTGAATTTCTCATAGCAACCCAATAAGTTTATTCATTTAATAAAGGCCATTAGTCTGCAATTTCTCTGTAAGAAAAATTCGAGTTTTTTCTACTATACCTGCAAGTCTATATTTACAACCGTTTTTCTGAAAATATGGACGCACGAACGAGCGAGCTTCAAAAATTCATGAGTATCAAGAAAATGGCGAACAAAATGCGAGAAAATAATGTCAAATCGACCATGAAACTATATCGTCAAAAAAGTATAATATTTTATAACATACCCACAATTTAATATTATAATGCTGTACATTTCTATATTATATTATTTGAAATATGCTAATATTATAGGTATAATAATTAAGGCACGGATATTATCGCATTTGCAATTTTTCCTTCTAGCGTCACTTAAATTTATTGCCGAGTAACTTTTAAATGCGTTTCATAATATGTACCTATAAGCATACGAATTTAAACCTAAAAGTTGTAAGTGCAATTTTCGGGATTGCATTGGAGTTTTGTTGAATTTATTCATTTATAAAACAATTTTAACAATTTTGTTCACGCGCAGGGGGGGCCATTTGGGGTATCGCAGGATATACATTGGTGGCCCTATTTTTCGCCGTATCATATATTGGCCTGCCTTAATTTCATGCTGGCGCCGGTGCCCGATGTATCAGTTAAATTGAACTAATTGAAATAATTAATATGAGCAAAAAATATTTTATAAATAAAGGGATGTACACAGATATGCTTAGATATTAAAGAAAGAAAATGTATATTAATGAATAATGATATTATATACTTTTACCATAGTGTTATCACTTAAAATATTAATTATTTTTCATCCCTAATAGTAAGGTTAGAAAAAACTCCAGCATGGCTACATTTAAATTTTAATTGTTATAACTGTGGCCTGGTAAAAAATTTGGCAGCCCTATTTTAAAACTGAAATGGCGCCCCTGTCACGCGTGAATTTTTCTATGGTTTTTACTTATTGACTCTAAATATCTAAGAACGTTTGAGTATTACAATTTAAAATAAACAATTGTATTATATAGGTAGTCTGATACTCTAATGATGTTTAACATATGACTTTCGATCAATCTTAAAGTAACATGTAAAATATTATTTTCTTTTTTGGAATTTAAATATTATTCTAAATATTTTCTAAAAAAGAAAGATGATAATTAATGAAATGATTATTTATTAAATATATATTCAAAATATACTGTGAAGTGTGAACTGCGTAAAGTAAAAAAAGGTGGACAAGTGGGTACCGCTCTGCTGTACAGTAGTTGTAATGGATGTGTTATATTTGAATACAATGATAAACCATTGTACCTATACAAAAAACGATTCTAAGCCGTTAGCGCAGTTCTTCTATTCGTTATTGCTATGGTTATAAACAAATCGTTAGAAATTAAAATCCCATTTTTATGTACTCGTGTCATACACAAAAATAATATTTTGGAAAAAGTTATTAGGTACGTTTTAAATGAATTTAATCCGAAGAAATGTTGATATTTTAAAAAATTCTTTAAAAACAAACCAATTGACGTTGATAAAATATGTTTTTACCATCAAAAATGTCCTTGTAATCAGATTTGTAAATTAACTTTGTTGAAAAAATTTTGAATGAGTAAAAATCAAAATTTTCAGTTTCGTGAAATAAATAAAAAAAAATAGGCATAGTATCAACGTGGCGCGAGTGATTATAAATTATATGTATATATAAAAAAAATGCGGGTTAGTGGATGCCGCTCTGCTGTACAGTAGGTTACAAGTGGGCCACTGTATGATGGATAGTTGTATTAAATTCGAATTCAATTATATAATACTATTGTATACGAAAAATGATTCTGAGCGGAGTTTTGTAAATCTGGATATTTTATATTGTTATTATAGACTGTAAGTTGAATTAATATTATAAATCACGACAAAATAACCGAAATCATTATTTTTGTTTTTATTCACTTCCATAACATGGCGATAAACAAAGCGTTAGACATTATTAAAATCCCGTTTTTAGCGGTCATTTGTCGGTTAGGTTTTACCCGTAGCATTATAACTATATTGAGAAAATCGAAAAATCACCTCTTCAAAGTACCATCTTGATCCGATTTGCTAAAAGATAAGATATGTTGAAATCGAAGTACTCCTTCTTTTGTATACAGGATAAAAAAAAAACACCATTATAAAACCACTGACTTCCTCGCTCCGCTCAGAACCTAAAATATTAAAATATTAACAATTATAACAAAAGTTTTACATCAGTCAGTTATTTTTGCGTATTTGGCACTATTGTCTTGCGCAGTATTTTTTATTTTATATCTCTTCTAGGTTCTCCGTATAAATTGGTCCGTAATAAACCGGGGAAAAATGTCGAAATGTCGGACTCGCGTTGCAGCCAACCGTTGGTGGCAATAAAGAGCGAGCGCGAAATGCTTTTGCAAAAGTTGAGGAACCTCACCGAAACGGTACTGAAGATGAGAGAACGTTTGATGAAAAGTCAAATAGAGTTACAACGTCGAAAAAGTAATATTTATAATACGATATAAATAATTATCACCCTATGGAATTAAATGGCAATAATAATTTTTTCTCCACGAGGATAACGTCAAAATTCCGTGACTGAATTATAGGAGGTTTTCGATGAAAGGAATTCATAGGTCTCGAGCCCTAGAAAATTCATGTCTTCGAGTTATGCTCGAAATTTATTAGGGGGCACAGGTCGCCTCGGCAACCGGTATTTTTATCTATTTATACATTCCCGCTACATCAGCCAAGTGACTTTGGGCAATAATCGAAATATTTTTTTAAGTTTTAACCTTAAGGGGCCTGCACGCGAACTTTTTTTTTGCTCAAAAACATCCGATTTCGATCATTTTTTGAAAGCGAAACACTTCTTACGCGGCGCACTGGAATTTGATTTTAAAAATTATATTTCTAAACCATATTATAATATACGATTTAAATTATGACCAATTATCACAAGCTTGCGCAAAATGAATTAATTAACTAACACAAAATGTACTACGGGCGGCGGCAACGAAATTGCATGAGTATATAGGTATTGCCTAAACATTGCCCCTGTAAGAGACAATAGCGAGTAGAAATTTTTTAAAGAAATTTTCGAACCCGCGAGGTACTAATGTAATAAAATTTAATGTACTGTAACTTTTTATATTACAGCTTAATTAATAGTAGGAAATATCGTACCTAACCTCACGCAATATTTTATTTTACTTAGGTTCGCCGTACGTATGGATTCGGCCACGTGGACGTGACGAAAAATAGTTCCACTGTCGATGAAAAATTAATATTAAGAGTTATAGTATAATAGTTATAGTTATAGGCATTTATAGTATATTATTTTCAATAATCATAACTACATACTATACGTTACCTACCTAACATGACATAGAATAGGTACGATGCGCATATAGTATATTATTAGAACATGACATAGCCATTCTATACATACCCATTGAACGATGTGCATATACAGGGTATTTATTAGCACTTCTTGTCTTACGCAACATATTTTATAACCTGCAGAAAATAATATATGTTGCGTAAGACAAGAAGTGCTAATAAATACCCTGTATATGCACATCGTTCAATGGGTATGTATAGAATGGCTATGTCATGTTCTAATAACATACTATATGCACATCGTACCTATTTTATGTCATGTTAGGTAGGTCACGTTTAGTATGTAGTTATAATTATTGAAAATCTATACTTTTTCACTTTTTTGTATATATTAAAACCAAATGAGCTGTTAATAATAAATTATTGTCGGTTTTGGTACGACACTTTTTCTGTTTACGATGGTGATTTCATTATTTATTTATTTATTTATTAATTTACGGCATAAAAATTCCTTATTTAGTACAGCACACATCAATAATACAATAATTTAACATAGTTAACATTTACTAGGGGCGATGGCCAAAAAATAAAAATAAAAAAAAAATACAGCAAAATTACAGGTACAATAAGTATCTATAATTATAATAATTAGGACACAACTAAAATTACATACATGATATAACAAAATAAATAAAAAGAATTTACAAGGTCAATAACACCATACTAAGATAAACTAAGAAAAGCGTGGTCCTCTTTACCCAAACGCATCATGCGGTCAATTGGTTTGTTCCTACCGTAATTGGTGCAATGGAAAGGTACTTTAAAAGGAACTCGAGACCTTGTGAAACGATGAGGAACTTTAAAGTTTACTTATGCGAGCAGTGAAGGGGCATAGTACCTACTACCTACCTACCAGTACGTTAACTAAAATAAGTATAATAATTAAAATACCACTCGTTTGACATTTCGATTCATGATGTCGATGTGTTATGAATATAACATATATATACAGAATGGTTCACCGATTCCGCCTACCCTCATTTCGCGTTTTTGAAATATTTATTTTACACAACATTATCATAAAATTAAATTTTTTCTAAACATAATCATAATATTATTATGTTTTACAACAATTGTATGTGTACATGTCTTAATCTAGAATTTATGAAAGTCATAGACTCATCTAATAAAATATGGTATAGTTATTATAGGTACTTGTAACATGATTTACAAGTGAAGACAACCCACTCGCCAGTGCAAAATTTAGACATAATATAGTATACATTGTTAATTGTAAACAAATTTAAATTACATTTTTTCTCATCAACCTAGGTAATAAATAATAATTAATATTTACTGTCTACATTACTATCATGATATTTAATGCAAGTAGGTAAATAAAAAAAAATGTAACAAAAATAAATTTGTTGATTGGACACTCCCAACAAAAAAATTATGGTTGGGACACTGGATCACAGGACTCAGGTCATGGTGCATTTCAGTTTGTCTTTGCATACCTACATGACTATAATATAGTATATATATATTATATAATATCTATTTTGTCATGGGTGCATATATGTATAATAAAAAGATTATTAAAAAGCATTTAAGGATTTAGAGATCACATATAGATCATCCCTATGGTTGTAGAAGTTAGGAACTAAGGATATGAATAATATACACAGGTGACTGATGTGCATCTTATCTTGTCTGGATAACGTGGACCGACTGGACGAGTAGACACTTTGAATATAATTTCCCGGTGTCCCTATAGAGTGACTTTTGATGACTAGTTATAGAACTTCAATAAATTGTGTTAGTATTTTAAGTAGAAAAGAAAATACTGTATTGATAAAATTATTGAGTAAGTTGACTGATAAAATCATGAAATAATAAACAGATTCTTGTTATTATACTATCTTATAGATTTATAAATTATTTGAGATAACCATATAACCATGGTAAGCCTTACATATTTAACTTAACTAGATATTATTAATCGTGTGATTATTATATAAAGTAAAATATTAAAATTGTATAACAAATACATAAGTACTTAAAATGACCATAGTATTAAGTACTTTAAGTTGAGAATTGTAAAAATATAAAAATAATAATAACTTATAGTATATAACATTAAATGCATATATTTATGATGTACTAAATTCATAAAACATAGATAATAAATAATAATATACCTAAGTTGTATAATACAATTATTCATCATCATAATTTTATAACGTCTGTATAAAGTTGTATTACATCAAATCCTGACTTAAAAATAATAAACCTTAGGTTGATTCATTTATTATAAGTTGTAACACGTTGACTACCATGTGACCGCCTACGGTCACACAATAGTTATTATCGGTATGCAAGCATATTTTTCCATGTCATTCCAAATATGAAATTTGTATATACTATTGTATTTAAAAAAACATTTAAAAGTATTTAAAAAAAAAAAAAATACAATATGTTTATAACATCAAACATAATATTGTAATGATTCCCACTATTCCATTGCATACATCATGACTGGCAGTCATGTGATGTGGTAGTAATGATCAACTATGGGTGTTAGCGGTCGCAAAATAATACAATTTGAACAGATGACAGCAGGCAGTCACATGGCAGTCAATGTGTAAATGTGTTAATAGGCTTTTAACTATAGACTAAAGAAAAATGGAAACTTGTAGGTTACAAGTGTTCACTGTAATGGATGGTATTTAATTTGAATTCAATGATATAATATCACTGTATACGAAAAACGATTCTGAGCGGAGACGGTTTGTCAGTCTAGAATATTTTATATTATACTTACATTGTTATTACTTATTATCAATACGGTATTCGATAAGTTGAATTAATATTATAGAATCACAAAAAAATAACTAAAATCGTTATTCTTGGTTATATTTTAGTATGTGATTTCGTCCAAATTTGAATATAAAATATTATTATTTTTTATATTTTTTACTTTTTTTTTGTTACAGAATAACCTACCTACTTGTGTGGAACCTATTGTTTTACATTTTCAATCCTTAGCTATAAAGTTGAACATTTTTTGCGTCATATTGAACTTAAAATTGAAAACATATTTAAGTAATTAGTAAATATAAAAACATACCATAACATAGGTAGCGTACAAATGCAAAGGGAGGTTTTTGAGTCTGGACCTCCCCCCCACTGATTGACAGAATGTGTTGTTTTTAATGACCTATAATTTTTCATTATACTTTTTACATGATGAAAAAATGTGGACGTCTCTTAAAAAAGTGCCCGTGTACGACTCTGTGATGACTATAATTCCTTCCATTGCGGAGGTCAATAATATAATCTAAAAATAAATAATATATGGGTTAGTCTGGTCAGTGCGTGTTAGCACCTACCCGTCTTATTAATGCATAGGTACCTCATACATAATTATACAATAGTAATATTATCGTGACTTTGTGTTTTTGCATACCAACATTTATTTATTAACACCACGGCGGTGTTAAATAAATAATAATATTAGAAAGCGAAAATGATCACACTCAGTGTGCCAACGGAGACGAGTCATGGCGCACACGGTCGATAATTTTTTCCAAAAGACCGGACGAAGCGACGTCCGTCGTTATGCCACAATTTGTGTGGAATTTTTCACCTATTGCGATTTAGTTGTAGCTCTGTTCTTCGCCGTCTCCGCGTGCCTGTCGATCGTCTACTCGGAGGAAGACCAGCTGTCCAATCGCGTTTACGGATTCTTGTGGTTGTTCGTCGAGATCCACGTGTTCGCTCTAATCGTCGTCAGGTTGTACCATCAGTACGCGTGCAAATTTATCGTATACGCTTTTCCCGTGTACTTGACACACTTGGAATGCTGTTTCATGAATGTGACGTTCATGTATTTCACCGGCATCGTGACTCGTGAGGGGACATTTTCAGATACTCGACCGACAGGTCCAAGGACGAACAGAAATTGAAGATCGCCATCAAACATCACCAGGAGTCGTTGAGGTGAGTTGTGTTCAATGCACCGTAGGTACCCATGGTTTATAAGTACATTTTTGGTGACGTTTAACTCAAAAATACTGTCGGCCGAAAAAATAACATTTTAAAAGCATTAAACTCTCCTGTTTATTCCAATTTAGCCACCTATATAATAATCTAATGTGTGACGCGACGTGACTGAGAGTAAGTAATGGCCGCTGTTACTAGTTCCCGGATGGGTGACCACCAGGGTTCGTAGTGTGCAAAAATCTTGCCACACATACACTTGTACCTGCAACCTTACAGGCTAATGACCACAGTCGTCGAAACCTTTAAACAAAAAAAAAAAATAATGTACCAGCATATTTTTTATACACATTTAGTAACAACTAATGAATAAATCTATAATAATATCTATTACCAAATTCATGAAATATCCTGTAAAAATTATTGTCCACATTCTACCTATACCAAACCAGAAATTAGTAAAAGACCAAATAAAATAAAAGCTTTTAATGTCTAAAATGTATATACTTACTTAGTACCTACTGTATTTTAGGTTTTTTAAAGAAATGGAGACAGTTTATGAAAAACCAATAATAATGACAATAAAATTTTGTGGATTTTATCTCGGCTTAACTAGTTATATCATAATTCAATGCATAAAGGTGCGTGGTAGTAATAATGTATTTTATTATTTACTTTGTAGTTAACAACTTCACATTTTATATCATTCTATATTTTATAGAATTTAGCAAAAAATATTGTCTTGTAGAATATTACGCAGTGCAAGTATTAACATTCTACACGCAATTCTTATAACAAAAATATAAATATTGTTCTACATATAAAAAGCGAAAACGAAAATGAATTTAGTTTTAAAAGAATATAATACTACTAAGGTGGATATATTATATATATTTTATATATTTTTGTCATGTGTATTCCTTAAGTATAATTTTCTCCATATTTTTTTTTTTGGTTTCTAAAATGCATTTGCCTGCGGGCGCCAACACCTCCCTTCTAATTTTTTTTATGATTTTGTCTCTAGCCGAATTATTAAACATTGATAACCTTGACTCATACGAATAATCCTTCTTTAATGAACTAAATATTATGAAAACATTTTTCCGTTTAAGATTATGGACATCTTCGTTTGAACTCTTTAATGTGTGTTCCTACTATTTAATTTTTTCTAAATTTTTTTTTTGTTTTCTAAAATGCACTTGCCTGCGGGCGCCAACACCCCCTTTCAAATTTTTTTTTTTTAGTAATGTGACTCTTGTTCAATTTTTGTGTAGACTTGAACATTGATAATCAAATACCCTATGAAGAATCCTTCTTTAATAAACTAAATATTTTGAATAGTTTTTCTGTTTAAAATTCTGGGCGTAAAACTTTTGAACTCAAACATTAAAATTGCTCTCCTGGGCAATTTTATAAATACGATTTAGAACCCTTTCATTCTCGATTAGTTTTTTCTGTTTAAGATTCTGGATATTTTAGTTTGAACTTTGTTATGTGTCCTACAGTATAATTTTTTAATTTATTTAATTTTTTTAAATCAGTGATTTGCATACCGGGTTTAAAATTGAGTGCACCGAGTTCCACAAAAGTGCGAATTTAGTGTTGGGACGGTTGTACGTCTATGTTTTATGATTCCACAAAAGTTAAAATATATTGACCAGACATAATTGAATTAAATCAGCAGTGACATTTTCGGTGTTTGTGGGGTTTGGTGTATTTATTCTATTTGAATAAACAATGTTTATAATATATGTAGGTATATTAAATTTTGAAAAAAAATACATTTATTCATTTAGAAATAGAAACACCCCACCTCCTTCAAATTAAGAATGTTTTTTTTTATCAAACTGCCATCCACCTCCTTTGTTGAGAACCGTTTTTCTAATTTCAATATTCTCTTTCATAGTTTCATGTAACACAAATTTAATACATATATTATAACAGTAACTAATTCAATAGTGATGAGATACACTAAGGAGAACTGTAATAAAGATTTACCATTTTTTTATTATTTGAAAAAATATAATTTTTAAAATAATATTATAAAATTTCTTTTTTATTCCTGTATATGCTTATCCCAGCTTATGAATTTTAAATTAAAAAAAAATCTCTAATCTATTCCAGTGATTGCTTCTGTAAGTTTTTGTGATTTTGATGTTGGTGGCAATGTTTCAAAATATTTGAAAGTATATTTTTAAATACCTTGTTGTCTTGTGTTGTATTTTTCCAACCAGACAGTGATTCTAAAATACAAAATTAAATTAATTGGTGGTGATTAAAATTTAAACAGGTCAATAAAATGTAAAGGAAGCAATTATTGTAAAAAAATAAAATATAAACAATATGGGTACATGTTTGAATCATATCTTTGGATCTGAAAAGGAATAATCTATTAGCAGGTTGTAATCAATAATAGTTAGTAGGTGGAAGATTCACTTAGAAGTAACTGGATATAAATGATAGATTATTGAAAAAAAGTGATACATAAGTGTTCGTTGAATAACTGAATAATACCTATCGTAACATACAAACATGACCTATGCAATATAGTAGTACACAGGTATTATAATAGGTACCTACTTAAAGGAATTATGGTGTACCCCAAAATCATATTAATATATAATAATATACAGTTTATAGCCTTATTAGCATTTAAACCAAAATAGTGTATTACCTTCTTAGCAATACAGCCCTTTAGGTAAAAATTTTACTAATATCTATATTATACTACTTCAATAAAATAAAATAATCTTTTTTTATTTACATATTTATATCGGTGCTCTAATTTGATATAAGATATACTTGTAAGATACTTATAAGATATACTAATGTTTGTTCTGTAATTGTTTTATCTTGCGGACCAGTTTGTATAGTTAAATTTGGCATGCGAACTATAACTGAAATAGAAAACCAGAATAGGTACATTGCTAATCACTTCGGTTTCTGTAAAAGAACATATGATTTATCAATATACCGTAAAGGCACTGAGTATAATATATAAATTCTATGTATTTATCATAGTAAATAATATCTTTTAAAACATCTATGGTTAGTGGACCTGTGGACCATCAATTTTTATCAATTACGATACTACAGCACGACCGTTACGCAACATTCTATGTTCTGTCGGTGGTGGAGCGGAGCTGCGGGGGGATCAACTTTAGCGACACGAAACGCGCCCGTGTCAACCTGCCTCATCTAACCGGCGCTCTTGCAACGCACATCACCTCTCACGGAAAACTCTAATATACGTTGTTATTCAGTGCTTTCCTTTGAGTTTTGTAGTTTTGCATTGGGCGCTTTTCACATACCGGTGAGTACAACTTTCTACTACTATATAATATTCAGATAAACTACAGGTGTATTGCGAACGATCATATTTTCACCACCTACAGACATCGTTTTCCGCTAGCCATCATGGCGTGTTTCGTGTTTTTTTCGTACACCGCAAATGTACTTTGAATACCTATAACGTTTTTTGTATCCAAATTCGTATTAGCCGTGTACCTATTGTTTCCAGTTGGTGTAATCGACGTGTAAGTCCGTTAACCGTTTCGGCGCGTTACCTTTGCGGTACACGTATTTTACATTGCCGCTTCACATTTTGCGTTATTTTGTTGCTGGGTATGTAATTTTTCGTATTTTTCTATTTTTTATCAACACACATAGCCGGTTATACACGTAAGTACCGGTGTGTACCTATTAATTCTAAAAATAACACACGAGTCGCTGATAACAAACTGATACTGATCATTATATTCGGTTGCAACGATTTTTTTATGACGAGTTTTTCATATTTAGTACTTACTTTTTACTTATTTTTATGATATTATTATACAGTATGGACTATAGCCTGTTCGTGATGCTTTTAGGCTGTTCAAAATGGTCAAACGCTGTGCGCTATGCGGAGTTGTGGACAACATCATTGACGTTTCCGTACACAAGTAAATCACCCAACACGTTAATACTTATATATTATAATAATTATATGTCGCCTTAGATTTCCAATTGCCGTAAAACGTCGTTTTGAGTGGGTGGCATTTGTGGTGGACCAAGGATTTCCCGTCAACCACAAGTCTAAGCTGTGTTCGAGGCATTTCGTCCCCGGTGTTGACTACGCTGTGGGAAACGCGGAGCGCCGCCGTCTGTCGACAACAGCAGTGCCGTCTTTGATGAGTGTATAAATTATATTAAATTCAAACATTGCAGTACACCGTGACTCTACACCCGTCGGGCTGGACTTCAGTAATTACTCTTTATCACTAATACTGTTGTGTACTCTCATGAGTTTAATGTATCTACGGTGTATGTTAGCAACATAACTTAATTTAATAACTTAACTCAATGACATTCAAGGTTTATACATATGATGAGCTCACAAAAGTATACTACTAAATCTAATAAATAGGCGCGTGCTACGGATTGATACACAAAATAAGAGAATGACATATTATTATAGCAAGAGTCATGATATTACATTGATATACTTTTCACTTTAATGCCTTTTCATAACACCGTGTGGATCACATATCTTTATTATTTCAAGTTTGATCAATTTTCACAACATTTACAATATGGGAATTACCTACTTAATGTAGTGTAGCCAACTTTTTAAATATGATTCGACAAAAATTTCTGCAGCGCTAGATTTACGCTATTTCCTTAGTATGTAACTATCAAAGTTAAGCCAATGACAATGAGTAATGTCTAACCTACGGTGAAAATTCCTTACATGCTTGATTATTCACTGTGCTCTTAGATACATATGTTTCTTTACCATCTTAATACTTTATTATACTACTATACTATACTATACTGGCTCGGTAAAGCATTCTTGAAAACTAAATGTCTATTTTATCATAAAACTTTCATTCAACTTATCATTTTATTGGAAATTAAATTGTAGAATAACTTGAACGAAATTCAATTGTGTCATTGCTGTTTCAGATTTCAATTGCTTATCAAACACTGGGTCAAGCTTATTTTCATACATTGACTAAAATTTGATACCTAAATTAACTTATAACTATACTAATATATCAACTTTTACTATGGGTATATTGACCTAAATGAAACACTTGAGGTTTTCTCACATAAATTTACATTTTCTTAATGTTACTACTACACAAAGTAGGTATTACTAGACTCTTTACTAACGTCTCCTTTTATTGTGAACTGTGTATTGGATAAGTGTTTTATTGGCTTTTCACATATTGGCTTACTGTTAGCAATGTCAAGATTATTTTAATACTTTCTTTCCTTTATTTATACAACTAACTTTGTTTGTTCTACAGTGTAACATATTTACTACTGATGTGTGTTATATCAATACATAGTGGTAATAAATATAGGTGTACTTGATTTTATCACATTGAGACTCTTTAAAAAATAATTTTAATCACACCGTGTGTATGATTTATTGATTTTATTAGTGTAACACATAAATACCTTACATTCAACTTTTCATATAAATGCACTTATTGCATATGAGTACCTAAACTTACTGTTATAGAGTGCAATACATTTTTAAAATGTAAGTCATTATTGTTATTGTTACGGTAATACCTAACCAATACAAGATTATATTAAACATGTGTGAACACACAATCATTAAAATGTTTTCTTTTTATTGTTGGAAGTTAAAATTCTGTATTAAATTACACTCTTTTTTAATACTACTACTACTACTACTACTTACTACTGACCTAGGTCATTTGTAAGTTGAGTACTGGATAAGTCTTAGAAATGTTTATATTATTTTAATACTTAATACAATAGATTGTATTGATGTTAGGATGGACACAGCTTAGATTTAGGTGTAGTCACACATTCAATTAAACATTATTTTGTACCTACAACTCTTTTTTAACATGATTTGGACTACAACATTTATACTTTTATTGGAGTATCATAAACCTTAAATTATCATATGATTTCACTATAACACTTACTGTTATACAGTGCAATATAGTTTTACAACGCTTCAAAGTTATTGTTGTTAGAAAGATTATTAGTATGTATGAAACAACTTAAACATTCTTCTGTGGATTTCTTTGTTCTATGATTGGTACTTATCAATTTTTAATATATAGCATTGTTCTGATGTTATTTAGGTAGACCTTTTTCTCTTGAAAACCTCAGGTCAACTATGAATGATAGTAATGGTTAGAGTTAGTTATGAGTTTATGACTCAGTGTATTTTAAATGGACTTTTAACGTAGGCAGTTTCACTAACCAAAGTTTTAATTTTAAGTTAAAATTTATTAATTTAACACAGTTATTATATTATATTATTATAGGCATTGTTATTATACGTTGTTACTAACACGTTAGTGCAGCAGTTCTTTTTGAGAGAGGATTTACAAAAACGATATTATATATTTAATTATTTAGAATTATCAATACCCTTATAAAATTAAATTACAGTTAGACTTTAAACGTAGATTTAAAATGTTAAACTTATGTATTAAGCTTAAAGATATTCAAGTATGATTGCCTTAAACTAATATTTTGTTTTACTTTCACGTACAGA
The DNA here is from genome assembly GCA_008086715.1 of Sitobion miscanthi. Lineage (NCBI taxonomy): Eukaryota > Metazoa > Arthropoda > Insecta > Hemiptera > Aphididae > Sitobion > Sitobion miscanthi. The sequence goes on along the minus strand of SSSL01000255.1, from coordinate 22,609 downwards.
CTGTGATCTGTGAGTTAACCATAGCATTACATGTATTAAAATATTACTCTTGGATGTGTGTTCACTGCTTCAGACCCATTAATTTACTACTCAACATTAAAGACATGTACTTTACTTTTTGTTTTAATTATTACTTAACCTACACAGGCTAACTCTTAGTAACAACTTACTTTATTACTATTTATTATTATTATTATTACTATTACTATCATTATGTCAATGAATGTTATGTCAGTTGCATACATATAATAATACATAATAACTAATATTGTTTTTTTACTATCACGTACACATTGCATTCTATTACCTTGAGTTACACGTGCTCAAACCTAAACTAACTCAACAGTTAGGCATTTGTCCATTTGTTTATTATTTTTGTTGAGGATCATGACGTATACATAATACCTCAACAGAAAACTTTTATTTTTACTTAACTATTTAATGTGTAACTGTTAATTATACTACTTATGGACTGCGATTATGTACCTATTTATTTTAACCTATTCATTGATTATGGCTCGAAATAAAGTCAGACTTTAAACGTTAAACTTACATGTTATGATTTTTAATATGAAATATAAAATAAAAAGATATAAAAATATTAGAACTACAAAATAACGCTAAAACATTTTTACTCTGTCATTAATACAATTAATTGATAAATAAATATGTGATTTAAAATTGAATTACACTAACCGCCCATTAATTTATAGGTAGTCGGACGGCAACTGGTGCCAGGGGTGGCTGAAGAGCCTAAAGGTGGAGACCCCATGCAAGTCGAAGTAGAAGTTGTGGACGAATACGCCATGATGGACGACTACATCGTTGAAGTTGTGATGGAAGACGGCGTTATGGACGAAGACAATGTGGAATTTGTCGACGTGGAAAACATGGAAGTCCAGACGGACGACAAAGTTTTGCCAGCGGACGTCGAGATAGTCGATGTCCTGCCTGGTGAACTCGAGTTCATGGACATTGATTTCAACCCTGAAGTTGCTATTGGACTACCCAGAGTCAATGCGCCACGAGTAAACAGGCCAGCCGGCGTTCAACACCCACTTCCGGATCGGCACTACATCGGGCCGTTGAATCAAGTCTGCAGGCACTGTGAGGCCCGTCACTTCAACTGTGAACGCACTTCGAGGGGTCATTTCACATTGTGTTGTAACAACAATCAGATGGTGATTGCTGAAGGACCCCGTCGGTTGCAAGAAGCACCTGAATTGCTACAGAGTTTGTTGGTAGACGACTCACAGATAGCAACACAGTACCGTAGAGACATAAGACGGTACAACAACACTCTTGCGTTTGCCGCCTTCTCCACTGACCTCAATCAGAGAAGATTGCCTGGTCGCGGACCGAGAGTGTTCACTGTACACGGCCAAGTGTATCGAAGGATCACCAACGACATCGTCAGAAACGACGAGAGACACCCAAGTTACTGTGAGCTCTATTTCATTGAATCTGGGGAAAGCAAACCGGGCTCACATGAACCAGAACCACCAGGGTGAGCTGAACGAGACTGTGCTTACAGACTTGGACACGATGCTGAGGCAAACCAATCCATTTGCCATGGCATTCAGCAACATGAGAGCAGTGTGGCTGGAGGAACAGAGAATATCATCTTAGTTTAGAACCTACCACACACCCACCCGATGGACCAATAACCAATAGTTGATACATTTTAACAAAATATAACATATAAATATATAAGTATCAATGAAATTATTTTAATATAATATATACAACAATGTACTATACATACATAATGTTACTGATAAAACCTAATAAAGCAGCAGCAAGTAGTATTCTCACTGTGGCGAATGAAAGTTAGCTATATTCACAATGTAAATCAATTTAATTCAATAAATTCATCAGTTTTAAAAAATAAAATTCCATCAAACTTAATTAACAAACTAAAAATTATTATATCATTAGTCATTACCGTTTTAAATAAATTATAATAGTAAATAGGTGGCCAATTATACTATGGAAACATTATTTTATATTCAATATTTTGTATAATTTGAACACCTTGCTAACACAACTTTACTTTAGGTATACATTTAAACATTTATGCTTTCATATTGAAGCATAAATAATAAATAAATGTTACTATTTTAGCAGTAGGTATAGGTTAGATTATGAATAATTTCATACACTTTAATTTAATTATACGATCTTATTATAACATTACTACATTAGTGTTTCTTTTTTTATTTATTCAAAAGTAGTAAATTAGATTTTTTTGATAATGTAGAACTTAAACTAGCAAATATATTAGTGACATCTTCATTGTTTATTTGAACATCTGATTCACATTTTGTAATCGTTAAATCTTCCAAACGATCTTGAGAAATAGTTGTACGTAAACGGTTTTTGAGAATTTTTAATTTTGAAAATGTTCTCTCGGGGCTCGTACTAGATACAGGCAATGTACAAGCTATTTTTAAAGCTAAGAACAGAAATGCTTCCTAACCCAGAACTTCAAATTGTATATATTTGTTGTATATTGTACAAAATACCTTAAAAACATCTTTTTGTAGTAATGATGGATCATTTTTTATTTTTAGCACCCGATTTATTGAAAAATATAAAATGTCTTTTAATAAGCACTGAGATGTTGAATTAAAATGGTTTTTAATTGTCGTTGAATGTTTTCCTTTACATTATATTATCTGCCAAATTAATACCACTACTTTGGTCAATCCCACAACTGTCGCCGACGTTAACTTCTAAATTTTAGCCAAAATTGAAATTAAGAAAAACAAAAAATTATATAATACACTGAATAATTTACTTACAATGTTTTTTTTTTAACATTATTAATGATGTGTGAACATTATTACCTATCTACTAAGAACAGAAAATAAAAAATAATAGATTTAAAATTCTTTTGATAAAATTAAGATTGAATATCATTATTATTTGTATAAATATTATTTTGATAATACATATTAAAGTTTATGTACATATTATTTATGTATAAAATATTAATATATTAAAGTTACAATTCAAAATTCATCGAATAAATCTGAAGTCAAATTAACCAAATAATTATAGTATAATATTAAAAAAGAACTCACAATAATAATGTTACCTAATTAAGTATAAAAATAGAAATCGAGTAAAAATGTAAAATAGTTTTTAATTTTTCGTTAATTTTTAACTAGTTTAAAAAATAATTGTTTATGTAATAAAATAGTGTGCATAAAATATATTATAATATATAACCTAATTACTTACATAATATGGGCTATGATAATTATTTATATAGATACAACTATTATTTAATATTTAATGTTATTACCTACTTAAATTACTAATTTATATAATTATATCTATGAATTAGGTATTCAATAAATCAAGTATTTACAAAGAAAAATAAGTACCTACATAGATTCTATAATATTTATTAACCATCAGACTATAAAAAATATTAATTTATAGACAAAATTAAACAATATTAATAAAAACAATACTCAAAAGTTTCATCAATTTTTCTTTTTTTTTGAAAATATGTTCACAGGTTTATATAAATTACAATTACGCCTGTTAAATTATAACTTGATATTATATTATTATACACCCCAGTGCCAACAAGCACCCACCCACCCAATTTAGGTGGTTCATTTGAACCACCTAAAGTACGTACTCGGCGCCACTGACAACAAAATTCTAGTAGAGTGTGAAAAAATTTGGTCCCACGACTCTGATCACATAAACTGTAAATACTAAACTACGGGTATGGAATTCAGTTTATATAGATCTAAATAATCCAAAACATATATTGCTTCAAAATATAAAAATAAAGTATCTTGTATTGTAATAGGTAGGTAACTATCAAAAAAAAAAAAAAAATAAAAAAATCATACTTGAAATCTATATATAATATACGTATATAGTAATAGATGTTCAAATGTTTATTATACTACATTATAAAAAATTAACTATTGTTCAATAGAATACATTATAACACGTGTTCAAATGTACATTTTACACCACATATTTTGTTAATTCACACAGTCCCTCTTCAATTTCAAATTATCTACAAAATATAAATGTTTAGTAAATTAGAAGACTTGATTAAGTATTTAATCATTTATCTAAAAGAGACGTGCCGGGTCGCCACATTACTATATCGAGGGGCCATGGTGCAAGTGACGTCCATAAATATCATAACATATATTATATTAGAAATACAAACTTTATACTTCATTAACTGTTAATATTATGAAAAAATATTACGAAATGTACTATACTCATATTATATTATGATTGTATGAGTTACAAACTCTTGAATTAAGAGTTATGTTTCAGGATTTAATTAATTTCCTAAAAGGGAATGCCTCAAGGTTGCAGCCTCAGAAAGTTGAGGGGCCGTAGTTAAAGTGCCGCCCACCAATAAAGTACCGGAAAAAAACGATTAATTCAAATATAGAAGGTACTTATATCATATACTTTTATCAAAGTATGATTGTGTTAGTCACAGTCTTGTGTAAATGATATTGTCTTATGTTTTCCCAATCTAATTATACAAAATACTGTAAATTAATGAAATCACAAATATTAATGCGATAGAGAGACTGTGCATTGATTTACAAATTTGTCTTAAATTTACTTTTTGCATAGAGAATATGAAGGTGGGATGGGCTTTTAATATCAGAGTATGGGGGACATGGCTGCGATTTCATATTATGAATTGATATATTTGCGGACACTAGACGACCAAAAGGACCGTCCTCCATAGCATGTTTCAATAAGTCCAAACTAAAATTAATTGAATACGTTATAAAGTTGCTCCCATGCTCGACATTATCCTGGTATTTTAAAAAAAAAATCTTTAAAAATATTGTTCTAAAAAAAACCTTTCACGTGCATGTGTTGTCTCCAAGTGTGTGTTGTGAGAGGATAGATGCTGATAATAGAGACTCGTTGATCGCTTTTATGTGTTTCAAATTGTTTACAAGAGTGAGCTGGATATGGCTCCATCATAGATAATAAATATATGGATAGGACATAATGGTCTTATCAGCGGTCTTCGAGGGGAACAATTGAGGCCAAATAAAGTATACCTAAATCGAGTATCGACTATCAATATAAAGGAGCCTCAAATGCCTTCCCCTCCGGGAACGTGACCTCAAATGTATTCAACATAGACGTGGCCTATCCATATCTTTATTATCGATGGGCTCCATCCATAGCATGGATTAAGGTGTCAACAATCAAAGGTTCAACTTGATAATCAAACACTTAAGTTTGGCAACCTGCAACTCAGGATCTTTTTATTCAAAGTGTCCTAATAAGTCATAAGGAGGTTAGTTAGGTAAACCTATGGTTGGTTGAAGCTATAGTGCTGATGGACGACTATCGAGACAGGTCGCGAGCTTTGCGAAGATCTTTTTCTACTAACTATCAAGGTTTTCGATATTGTAAACATAACAATGAAAGAAAATATTTAAATATTATTAATTTGGTTCGGTTAGGTAAGGATAGGACAGGAAATTAGACGTTAACTAATTATCATAGTTTTTAACACGGTCTTAAAGACTGTCAGCTAGAGTTGTACCAGTATAGTTATTAAAAACTTAAATACAGCCAACATTAAATAATGATGTTTTTACCACGACAAATTATAAAATATAAAAAAATATTATTTTATTAGGATTTTATAATGTTTTCAATACTCATGAGTTTTTGTAAATAGAAAATGTATGAAATCAATAGTTTTAATTTAAAATATGGTTTTGTGTTTCTCAAGATTTCCTTCCCACATTTTTTTACATCCTTAATAAATTACATTCATTTTTATACATTTTCTAATACATATATTAAAGTGATACAACTCTGATCATAATAACTGTTCATATTATTACAATATAAACAATACCTAATTTTTGGAATGTAGTTATTAGGTACTGTTGTATTTAGCTTCCAGCGTATTCATACGTTTAATGTTATTTCACCCAGGTTTCAATTCTTTGAATTCTAATAGATTGATTTGTACAAATATATTTCAACATTAACCGGTTATACCTAGGAGTACACTGAGTATCTGTGTACATACTATATAATTTGAAAAGAGGCTGTCTCACGTTCACCATTCAATTTAATTTTTATATATTTGACTGTTTTGATTTTTTTATATACATCTTAATTTAAACATTTAAAAACTGTTTAAGATTATGGACATCTTAGTTTGAACTCTTTAACGTGTGTTCTTACTATTTCATTTTTTCTAAATTTTTTTTTTGCTTTCAAAAATGCATTTGCCTGCGGGCGCCCACACCCCCCTTTCAATTTTTTTTTTTTAGTAATGTGACTTTTGTTCAATTTTCGTGTAGACTTGAATATTGATAATCTAATACTCTATAAATAATCCTTCTTAAATGAACTACCTATAATTATTTTTAATAGTTTTTTCATTAAAGATTATGGACATCTCAGTTTGAATTCTTTAATGTGTGTTCCTACTATTTAATTTTTTCTAAATTTTTGTTTTCTTTTCTTAAATGCATTTGCCTGCGGGCGCCCACACCCCCCTACAAATTTTTTTTTTTAGTAATGTGATTCTAGTTGAATTTCTGTGAAGACTTGAACATTGATATTGTGGTACCCTATGAATAATCCTTCTTTAATAAACTAAATATTTTGAATAGTTTTTCTGTTTAAAATTATTGAGCATTTTTTTTTGTACTTTGTCATGTGTATTCCTTAAGTATAATTTTCTCCATATTTTTTTTTGGTTTCTAAAATGCATTTGCCTGCGGGCGCCCACACCCCCTTTCAATTTTTTTTTTTAGTAATGTGGCTCTAGTTAAATTTTTGTGTAGATTTGAACATTAATATTCTGGTACCCTATGAATAATCCTTCTTTAATAAACTAAATGTTTTGAATAGTTTTTCTGTTTAAAATTATTGAGCATTTTTGTTTGTACTTTGTCTTGTGTATTCCTAAAGTATAATTTTCTCCATATTTTTTTTTTTGGTTTCCAAAATGCATTTGCCTTCGGGCGCCAACACCCCCTTTCAATTTTTTTTTTTAGTAGTGTGACTCTATTTGAATTTTTGTGGAGACTTGAACATTGATAATCTGGTACCCTACGAATAACCCTTCTTTAAGAAACTAAATATTTTGAATAGTTTTTCTATTTAAAATTATTGGGCATTTTTGTTTGTACTTTGTCCTGTGTATTTCTAAAGTATATTTTTCTCCATATTTTTTTTTTTGGTTTCTAAAATGCATTTGCCTGCGGGCGCCAACACCTCCCTTCTAATTTTTTTTTACGATTATGTATCTAGCCAAATTATTAAACAATGATAACCTTGACTAATACGAACAATCCGTTTAAGATTATGGACATCTTGGTTTGAACTCTTTAATGTGTGTTCCTACTATTTAATTTTTTCTAAATTTTTTTTTTTGTTTTCTTAAATGCATTTGCCTGCGGGCGCCCACACCCCTCTTTCAATTTTTTTTTTTTAATAGTGTGACTCTAGTTGAATTTTTGTGGAGACTTGAACATTGATAATCTGGTTTCCTAAGAATAATCCTTCTTAAATAAACTAAATGTTTTGTATAGTTTTTCTGTTTAAAATTATTGGTCATTTTTGTTTATACTTTGTCATGTGTATTCCTTAAGTATAGTTTTCTCTAATCTAATTCATTTTTTAACTGTATATACTAAAAAAGCCTGTCGTCTAATATATTAACGATCTATACCTAAACTTTATTCAACCCTCCGCCTTCACCACAAGCGTCAGCCTAAAGAAGGTAGATAAATTATGTAATTTTGTTTTTTGTAATATATAAATACTGATAAATATGTATTCATATAAGCAAAAAAAATTTAAAAAAGAATTCAAATTTAACACCATCCATTACAGTGACCCATTTTTAACCTACTGTACAGCAGAGCGATACCCACTGGCCCACCTCCTTTTTTTTGTACTTGAGTATTCAAATACGTGTTTTAAATGCAAGTATCTGTATTTGAATACTTTCAAAAAGTATCTTTTACAAGACTGCCCATCATCACATATTTATTTTATGTAGTTTTTCAATAAATATAATCACTGCGTATGAACCACTGTTCTTGTAGATTTACCGCGTGTTCCACTATAAAAATATTATATTACCGAACGACAAAAGTATATATCGGTACGATATCAACGGCAATAATAATTGTTTGAAAGTGCACCTATACATAGGTGTACACGCATACACACAATAACAAAAGTTGAGTTATTTTTACAAGTGTCGTAGATAAAACGAGTCGAACGAGTTCAGTGACGCGCGGAGAAGTGGCTGTAAAACTACGTCATATCAGGACGAAAAATAATATTATTATCTGACTCCACTCTCAGAAGTCTCGACGAATAATAGCAATGGTATAGTTACTAATAAAGGTAAGTACCTACCTACCTACTCGACTCTGAGTAGGTAATATAATATAATATATTATATTATTTCTGCGCGAAACGCTGAGACTTAAATCTATAGCACTGGGGAGGTATATTTATAGATTTGTGTGTCTTTTGATTTTTCGAACAAAACGAGTGTCGAATTAAAATCTATTTTTTACGATATTTTTCTTCTTTACATTTACGTGTCCCCCCTATAATAGCAGCCGGAAAAATGAAAACAATTTTCTTAGAACCAAACCGGAAAGAAAACAATCATTAATTTAACCACCGATATTAATAATAATTATCAGCAAACATTATTTTACGTAATATAATTGTTACGTTCATCGTTACATTTGCCGTTATTGTTGTACGATATTATGTACTCATCATTATTATTTTTCGCAAATATTTATTACGGCGTAGGCCACCGAGTGGATGAAAATAATTGGCCTTGAAACGTACCCCTCACATAATATTATTCTTGTCCGCTGTGTATATGTCGTGTCCGCTCGCAATTCCTAGCCGAATGTTTTTTCTTCCTTCTTCTTCCGGTTAAGGGCTACAATAGTGGGGGTGGGTGGGGGGAATGGAGCGGGCGTAGGAGGTCGTATAGTCTCGTAGCGCGTTTCGAGTGGGTTTTGATGACGTAATTAATAACGAGCTTTTGGGTGTTTTTATCCGAAACGACACTAATTCCGAGGTCATTAAGCCTCGCAGTTTTGGGGCTCCCCGGGGAGAGATGGAGAGAGGAAACGTCTGCGTGTGGTCTCAAATCCCCCTAGCTCGCGGGATCAAAACGTGATTTTTCACCCTTGGCCGTGGAGAAAACCGAGAAATGGCGCAGCGCAGGTTGCGGTGGAGTTGTGGCGGAGACGGTGGAGGCAGCAAAGTCACCGGAGGGTAAGACGTCGGCGGTGACGACGGGGGGTTTTCATTCCGCGGAAAGTCGGCGACTCGTGTAAATCATCCCTGTTTCCAGATTAACGAGAATTCGGGAGTCAATCTTTTTCGGTCGCGCAGCTGCTACGATTTCTCACGCAACTCTTGCGGGAAATAATAATATATAAAACGTCCGGTTCTCCGCGCAGGTTGACAATACTTCAATTAGATGACGTAGCGTACCGCAACTGCTATATACGGTTCATCGGAGATAGGTGCACGCGCGTATACGACATGTACAGGGTGATTCAACGACCGTCATATGCTCCGTTTTTCCCCCATTATAACGATGAAATCATTCAGATTCTGGTTTTTGACATTTTTAAACACACTCAAAGACCAATTTTTTTTTTAGTACATAAGGAGTGTGCCGTGTAGACTCAAACTTTTTTTTTAAAATGAGCACCCCTATCTTATAATGTAATTTATTTACCAGATCGTTTTTCTGAGCATATTTTTGACATATCAGAATCGAAATGGTCCAAGGATAATAAATACTAGATCCAATATTCTAATATTCTAATATTTATACTTTTGTAAAACCACTTTTAAGGGCTATTATCTCCACTCCTAAGAACAAACATTTTAGAAACATTTTACTGAGATACTATACATATTCGTCCAAAATGTTGAATTAGATATGTACAACAGTTTTTTAAAAAATATATTCACTAAAGTTTATATGTCCACTTATACTGTAAAAATGGTGGATTTTCATCTGAGAAACAGAGGTTTGTATGCGTGCACAGATCCCTACTCAAGTGGTGCCAAACAATTTAAGAATCGAAAAACATGGTCTTTAAGTAAGTATATTTAATGATTCAAAAAATCCTATTTCGATTGATTGCATCGTCAAAGAAAAAATGGGCTGAGCATGGTTGGTGAATCACCAGGTATAAGGTATATATTTAGTTATATTGTACGAGTGTACGAAGATTTGAAATTCAGTCGAATTGCCACCTATTTTGAATTTGTCGATATTAATTAATAATAATAATATTATGTTTAAAACCGTTTTGTTATCTGGCTTAAAGCAGTGAGCATGACAACGTATATTATTGCCGAGCCTTAAAATATTTTATTCAAAAACTTCACTTCGTATTTTGCAGCCTATCTTTTATAGTTGTTTATTAAAAGTTCGTCTTTATAATTCGTAACTGTACTCTATACGCTGTATCGATATGTTTTTTGTTGTGGACGAACTTACCGTCCGATTATTTATAATCACCGTGTTACTCAGCTTGCCAAAGATTAGAGAAATCGTGCGCGGACTATACCGAAAATGGGAAATATTGGTCGAATTGGAAAACAGAGATGACAAATTTCACCTGGTCTGTCTGTTGCAGCACACCGACTTCGTTATAATAATATTTTAATAATATATCATGTGATTATTCTTGTGTTTAAGGTGAAAAAATCGTCCTCCAGTAAAGACGAATTCACACAAGTGAATTTTCCTCGCCGGCAATGCTCATCCCGGAAATCCAGGTGGACTCGTCCGAATTTCAGAAAAGAAAACGCAGTGGACGCTTTTGCCGGCGTTCCACCCCCTTCGCCGCTCCCGGCCGTGTGTATGCCACCTGGCCCGGAATACGCTGAGGAATATCACTTCGGATTTACACCCCCGCAACCGCTCTCAGCCGTGTGTATGCCGCCTGGCCCAGAATATGCTGAGGAAGTTAGTTTCGGTTTTACACCCCAGCCACCGCTCCCGGCCGTGTGTATGCCGCCTGGCCCAGAATATGCTGAGGAATTTCACTTTGGATTTACACCCCAGCCGCCGCTCCCGGCCGTGTGTATGCCGCCTGGCCCAGAATATTCTGAGGAAGTTAGTTTCGGTTTTACACCCCAGCCACCGCTCCCGGCCGTGTGTATGACATCTGGCCCAGAATATGCTGAGGAAGTTAGTTTCGGTTTTACACCCCAGCCACCGCTCCCGGCTGTGTGTATGCCGCCTGGCCCAGAATATGCTGAGGAATTTCACTTTGGATTTACACCCCAGCCGCCGCTCCCGGCCGTGTGTATGCCGCCTGGCCCAGAATATGCTGAGGAAGTTAGTTTCGGTTTTACACCCCAGCCGCCGCTCCCGGCTGTGTGTATGACATCTGGCCCAGAATATGCTGAGGAAGTTAGTTTCGGTTTTACACCCCAGCCGCCGCTCCTGGCCGTGTGTATGACGTCTGGCCCGGCCACTTACGTGCCGTGGCGACCACAGCCACCGTTTCTGGGGCCCGTCATGCCGGCGGGTTTCTGGTGTCCTCCACCCCCGCCACTTCCGCATTACCTGGCCCCTTCGAGGTATTTTTATCCACCGCTCCCGCTGCACCGATTTGGTTTTGGTGTAGTACCACTTATGCAAAACCTGATTAATAACTTTAGAAATATAGATACCACTGGATAAGAGATTTATTTAACCCTAATATTTATTGGAGGTTTTGAGCCCAATAATTCTTTAAACTTCAATAATTAATCTTTTGAAATGTAAATTTGAAATCTAAAGAATTAACATTTTTCTTAAATTCTTGAAATGTAGATTAAACTTTGTGAGATTTTATAATGGCAACTAAAAACTACTTATTCATTATTATACCTACTTATATTAATATGTATATTATTATTTATTACCTACTTATTAATAAAATTGGATGCGATTCATATTCTTCAATTTCAATTCATTGTACATTTTGTACCCATCTAAGATTTCAAATTTGAAACTAGCATTTTCATCACAATTCAATGTGTAATTTTAATTAATTTACAAGTATCTAGATTCTAGATTCTCTAATGTATTTATTTTAATTTCTGATTCGTGACTCATGATCAATCATTTATGAAGAACTAAAACATTTTTAAAATTGTCGACATTTAGACTCATTGAACCATTTTGAATTAAACATTTTTAAATTCCATAGTTGTCATTATTCTCAGTAAAATTATTTTTCGGTTTATCTAAAAGTCATTGTTCATTTGTACCTAAAAAGGATTTCAAATTTCAAATTAGGTTTTTCATCACAATTCTATGTGTATTCCTAATTTCCTAAATTTTTAAATGTCACATCATTTTTTTCATTAAATCATATTCTCCATATTGATATTGTAATGAAAAGTGGAACAAACCAGAATATTTTAGATACATATACCTAGATTTGCTATTTTGCTAAATGTATTTAACATTATTATTTATTCTTTAGATACCTACCTACATTTTCCTATACGTGTGTGAAGTTGCCCCCCCCCCCACCATATCTACCGAATCGATCCGGACCGATTGTAAGTTAAAGATATTCATTTTTAAGTGTTTGTAAGTTGGTTTTTGGAATTTGTAAGTTGGTCCTCACTGATATATCTACAGTCCAAGATATTAACCATAAGCCCCCCCCCCATATCGGTTTACTAAAAATTATTAAAAATGTAATAACGTTTGATTAGCTAATTTTTAATATTTTAAAGTATCAATTTATTATTAATTATGAATATTTATTAACTTATAATCACTTTTAAGAGACAAATCTGACATGTTAATCTTTATTTAATACAAATCTGATAAAAATCAATATTTGATAAAAAAAACTATACATTAAAAAAATCTATTCATAAAAAAAATTTATATTTGATAATGAAATCTATTTAATAAAAAAATACACATTCGATAAAAATCTTTATATAATAAAAGTCCAATAAAAAGCAATATTTGATAATAAAACTATTCATCAAAAATCTTTTTTTCTTAAAAAAATGGGAGGGGGCTGCGTGAATTTATCTTCCCTCAATTTAAAAAACTTATTGCACAGTGCCCATCAGTTTCGGGTAAAGTAATCAGTTAGTAATAATTGTTAACTATGACCGGTCATTCTATAACAATTTCTGGGCAATTTTGTATTGCCCGATATACTTTTGGTCAATGTAGAAATTTACTGTATAATATATGTTGGGACCGCGGAGACGACCTAAGGGCGATACCGCGTCATCTCGTATTTGTTTTACTGCGTCCATTAACCCATAAACGCGCGGAAAATTTTGCTTGCGTTCTATTGGACATTTTTACTATATTTGGTGCACCTTCAATACTTCATAGCGACAACGGTCGAGAATTTGTTAATACGATTATTAGCGACTTATGTAATATGTGGCCTGAACTTAAAATAGTTCACGGAAAACCACGACATTCCCAAAGCCAAGGTTCCGTCGAAAGAGCAAATCAAGACATTAAAAATATGATAGCTACTTGGCTTCAAGACAATAATACGAGAAGATGGAGTGAGGGGCTGAAATTTATTCAATTCATGAAAAACCGATGTTTACATCATGGGATTAAATGTTCACCATATGAGGCAATTTTTGGTACAAAAGCTAAAGTTGGACTAGCCATTTCATCACTTCCGAAAAATGTTTCATCTATATTAAAGACAGAAGAAGACTTAGAAAGAAGCTTTAAAAAAAAGTACGTATACTTATAATATTATAATACATTTTACTATTAAATGGATGTATTAAATTTAAAATATATATTTCTTTTTTAGCTGTCCTTCGTATAAATAATATTTCAATAAATATAATATAAATGATGAATATTAATGATGAAGTGCACGAAGTTCAAAACAAAAGTATGTCAAATATTTATTGACCTAAAACATTTTATTAATATTGTTTATTAACATTTTTTAGCGGTAATAAACGATGGAATTTCCACAAGTCTTAGATCTATTGATCAGAAAAGGTCCAGCTCATTCAATATTTACAGAAGTAAGGTACAAAAATGAAACAAATGTCCGAAAATAGATTTTGTCAGGGAAAAATTGGCGAGAATGTGATGATAAGAATACCCGATGTAGATAGAGCAAGAAGTGATCTTCGCAATATTCTAGGTGTCATACTTTCTGGTAACTTAGAACTTTATATTTATTCTTATTCATAAGTATAATTAGTATAAATATAAATTAATTTATAAGTATAAATTTATACTTTATAGTAAAAGACAATTTATACGAAATTGGGACCAAGGAAGGAAAAATAAACCAAATGTATAGTCGTAACCAATTTAAGTTATGCAAGGAGTCTTTTATTACGACCAAAGAAGTACCTGAAAATATAATTTCCTTAAGAGAGGTAGCTCGATACAATTCCAACTTAGGTGGTCAAGGATATTAAAATAGATGTGATTGTACGCAGAAGTGTAAAACAAAAAAATGCAAATGTAAAGCAGCAGGTAAACTGTGTAACTCTAAGTGCCACAGTAGCAACCCGTGTTCAAATAAATAAATATAACTACTTTTCAATATTATAAAACCAAAAAAAAAATTTAAATTACTATGTACCTATACTAATATTCATCTAATAAATAATAATTAATTAGTTAATTTAATATTTATTATTATATTGTATTAAATTTATTTAATTGTATTGTTTTAAACATGGTAGCATACATTGCCCTTCAAGGATTCGGTCATTGTACACAATGTCCAAGCAATGTGTTTTATTTACACTTAAACCATTAAAATTGGGCATTGTACACAATGTCCGGGAACTGTGCACAATGCCCAACTACCTCGCCTTGCCCGTAACATATACATATTTGCTCATATTTGTATGCGTATATGTTTGTGTTTAAAGATTTTAAGTCTCTAAGTCCAGCCATAACCTTTAGTCTTTAATAACTTTTAATTTTTAATTAATGTAACAACATACAAACCCTTATTAGGTTAGGAGTAGATAATGTAAAGTATCTTCAATGATCATTTAATTTTTATTAATTTATCTAGGGTAGTGGACATGTTAAGTGTTAATTTTTTTTATTAGTTATGACCTTACCCAAATCCTGCAAAAAATTGCACTATGGAAATTTGTTCATACTCTAGTAAAATTATTGATAACTAATGTGTTTATTGTCTTTGATAATTTAGTATTGAATTAATGTCCATTATTTGGTCTATTCACACACAAGATAGTTTTGATATAAAATGCAAATTATACATTTTACAAAAAATTTATCTCAGGATACCTAATAATTATAAACGGAAAGTCAGGTAGGCACTATGAACAACGAGCTCTGGGCCTATAGCCCCGCAAACAGATTAACAATACAGGACTCACTTCTTCGATGCACAAAACATTGTAATATTAGTCTGATGTAGGTTGTTTGTCGTGTCACTTTATTTGTGTAATCGAAATAACTTACCTATTCTATTTTTTTTTAGTATACACAGATTGATTTGTAATTATTTATTTTTGATGAAAAGAAAACCTTAAATCGGATGGGCATTGAAAAATGTATAACTAAAAAAACGAAATGTTAGATATTATTGATAGCCAATGCGCTAATTTTTTTCAAAAAAAATACTGTTTCTGTTTTGAAAAATATTGTTTATACATTTTTGTATTATTTTTTGTTTTTGTAATTAAAAACATATTTTGTGAACACAAAAAAATATTGTTTCTTTTTTTTTCGTTTTGTCGATTGTATATCTAATCAATTGTTACAGATTTAACGACTAAAAAATCGTTAAAATATATATTTTAAATAAAAGAACTCGTTAGTTAATTATACAAAGTATTAACGTAGTATAAACGCTACACGGATATTATAATATGTACCTACCAAGAAATATTTAAGTCATCAAACAATTAAAGGCGACGGAAACTGCAGAAAAAATCATAAAATAACGCATTACACCGCGGCGGGAACGACATGGACAGTTTTATAAACTATACTAGCTGTCCGAGCGTCGCTGGGGGAGACCCCCAAACCCCCCGAGTTGGCGAAGAGTTTTAACCGATGTCGGAAGCTGCAGTGGTCTTTTGGTCTGGTCGTCGAACTCGAGCCGGCTGGTGCAGTGTGATAAGGATGTCTAGTGATAAGGAACTGTGATAAGGTTAGGACCACCGCGGTTCGACGTGGTAGCCCGGGTTATGCCGCCGGAAATTCGAAAATCCGTAAAAAAATCATATAGCCGCCGCGATTTTGTTGGTGTCTATAGCAGGTCAGTCACCTCAGTTATCCGGGTAGGCAATCCGACTTTGTCGGATAGTGGACAATTTGCGACGGCCGGGTCACGTCATCAGGTATGCAATCCGACTGCGTCGGATCGCGGACAACGTTCATTACTGTCACCAAAAAGCAAAAATAAGTAATAAATTACGTGAAAAATTTTATAAATTTCGGGCGTCCATGCAAACCATATAGCCAATGAATTTTTTTGAGTGTCTAGCAGGAGGTCAGTCACCTCAAATGATCTTCGCCGTAGTATAAAATTGTACACACAATGCAAACGATATACTACACAACCCTAAAAAACATATTGTATACACCTAACTATGATATACACATGGACTAATAAATACATACATATCAATATACAGTTGTCAGGTTTGAAGTAATCAAATAGCCTGCACTTTCTTATTTTGGTAATTAATAATTTAATGTATAGCATACAAAAACCGGTCACGCCAATTAACGCTAATTGCACGCTAAATATTTAATCAAAAAAAAGTTTGAAATTCGATATGAGGGGGGAGGGCTGGAGAAACGTACGTACGGAGAACGCGAATAAGGTCCGAGCGAAGACGCAGGAAGTCCTCAAAGGGGGTAAAGATGAAAAATCTGAAGAAATTGATATCTTCATACATAAACTAAATTATTTATATAAATAGATAAAAAAAATATTAGTTCTTATCTTTAATCTTTAAATATAAATACAATAAGTCTTTCGTAAATATACCTTTTTTTTTCTGGTAATATTTTCTATACATCTTCAAAATTATAATTTCTAAGTTCTTCGTAAAAATACATTTTTTTCTGATATATAATATTACAAAGCAGAGACCTGGGGGACCGTCTATCGAATTTTTTCAATGGCCGTCTCTTACGCTAGTACAAAAAATCGTCAAAGGAGCGCCACACGGGTCTCTGCTTTATAGTTTTAGGTATAACACCATTTATAATAAATAATTTAATTTAATATGATGTTTTATATATTATCTACAATTAGGTATTTTGTAAAATACTGAATAATACAATTAATCCAAAATTATTTTCATTACCTATATTATTTTTCTCCAAACCATATTGTTTTTTTCAATACAAAAGCTACTTGATCTGTGATCAATTAACTTATATTTTGTATAGATCATTTAAAATTTTTTAATTAATAAAGAATTAAAATTGTCATTTCTGTTAGCAGAATGGATTTACACAGTTACATTGAATACTAGTAATCAACATTCTGCTGTATCTACTGTGCTTTCAAAACTAAGATAAATTAGTTTTAATCTTAATATTCTAAGTTAATAAATTATATTTTTCAAAAATGATGTTTATATAGGTACCTATTTAAATTTATTTTATTTTTTAATGTAGTTACATAATATTATATGTTATAATTTATAATTTGAATGTTGTTTATTTGTATATGATAATGCTATAACACAATACCTAATAATGTTTATTTAGATACCAACCTAATAGTTTTTAAAAATCATAAATACTTATTTTGTTACATTTATGTAATGCATTATAATATATTATAATTTTTCTATCTTTAATGTATATATAGGAACCCTGTTTGATTTGTATATAATTATTTTTATTATGAAAATGGGTCCCATTATCTAATATTATATAACAATTTACCTACAAATTGTTATTTATTTAATTTATGTATTCTTAATTGTATTTATATAAATACCTATTATAGTTATTGTTTTTATAAATAAATTTGACTATGTAAATTATTAATAAAAATATTCATTACAATAGAATAATATACTTGGTTATTTTTTCACTGTAATAGAAAAATGGTATGTTTGTATGTTAGTGGGTCCTGGATTATATATTATTTGTGTTTATACATACTTGCGAGTAAATAGAATATCTACAGACTATACAGGTATTTTAATGTATTTAGGTATCTATGAAATATAAATTTAAATAAATATGCAATTAATTTCGTTTTTGAATCCAATAATATACAATTATAAAATTAGTTGATTGCTTATTAAATTGATTATACTTACTTTTTTAAAATCATAAATATTCTATTGTTTTAATTATTTAATATTATTAAGCTAAGTATATTTTAGTTAAGTTCAATAATAACGATTTTGATAAAAATGTACAAAACTCTGAGTTATTTTAACAAAATGTCGATTAAATATATTATTGATAGTAAGATGAAATATTAGTTAAACTAAACAAAAAAAAATATTAAATCAAATAATTTGTCAATTCTTATTTTAACAAATTGTTCATCTCAGTATCAATGAGCATATTGTTGACTGAATATTTACAATGATATTATTAATTTAATCAATATTTTTGTTAAAATAACTGGTATTTTTCGTTCAGTGTGATGACGCATGTGATTAATTTTTAAGGGCGGTTTTAAGGGGTGAAAATCAAGGCTGGGCAAGTTAATGATATTTTTTAACTGAGTTAAGTTAGGTTAAACTAAAATCTAAATCAAGTTAATAGTTAAAAGTTAATTCAAAATGTTTTATCAATTGAACTAAGTTAAAAGTTAACCAAAATTTAATATTAACTTTTTAACTCAAGTTAAGTTACTTAAAAAAAAATTTCTTGTTTTCATCTAGGTAAAATTAAAACAATCGGTACCTAAAATTGTTCATATTATTAGACCAAAGAACTATTATTATTTTATTTTCTAAAAGCATTAGGTAACAGTCCACACATTTATTAGCATACTTTTAAAATGTGTACCATTAATTTGCGAGTCCACGGCGCCGGAAATCGGAATGCTGGTTACCGGCGAAAACGTCGAATTAATAATAAATTATCCAAAAATAAACGTGGTATTACTAAGAACCGTAGACTGTCCACGCTACCTTCTATACAATTATTAATTCGTTATAAGTATAATATAATAATAATATATAAAATAGTTTATAATAATAGGAATATAACTGGCGACGATGTCGAAAAATAACGGGCATTGATAATATTCGTAATTTAATAATATTATAGGTATTTATATTTTATACGAATATGAAAACATATTCCATAATAATTAAAACTGAAATTGACTTGTTTAAATGTAAAATTAACTCAAGTTAATTTAAAGTCAATTCAAACATTCCTTAAGTTAATAATTAAGTTAATAATCATAAAAAAAATTAACTTATTAAATTAAAAAGTTAAATTAACTTAACTTTAACTCATAAACTCGTTAATGCCCAGCCTTGCGCTTCGGTGTGTAATATTAGTGTACATTCTCACACACATTGACGTGAACCAGATGTACCTGCCACATATATTTTGCCTAATTCTTACTCCTTAAAAATTGACCGACTGTGAAAGACTTCTATTGTAAATATTATTGGTGAACATAAGCATGAATCTAATTCTGAAGTGAAAATAGAAAGACAAATTTTGCGAGAAAATTGTAAAAGACAAGCAGAAGATGGAATTTCAACACGACCTATCAAAATTATTAGAAAAGAACTAATGAATAGTGTAAGTTATAATTTCGAAATGAAAGACATTATTTCTGTTCGGAAAGCTATGTATGATAAGAGAAGACAATCGTATCCCCTATTTCCGACTACATTAAATGATTCTATACGTCAGTTACAGAATATGAAAGATGATAATTGTTGTATGCTGTTAGAAGAAAATTTTGTTCATGTTTCGACTGTAAAAAGTTTAGTTTGCATTACAAATAAAGAAAATTTGCAGTTTATGATGAATTGTTCAGAGCTATTCGCAGATGGTACATTTCAATACGCTCCTAAACACTTCTATCAACTTTATACTATCCACTGTTATAAAAATGGATTTTATGCACCGGTTGTTTACTTTTTTTTGCCAAATAAAACCAAAGAAACCTACCAAAACATGTGGCTATTTCTTGCGGACCTGTGTATGAAGTTGACTTTAAAAAAACTAGAAGTTACTCAATTCAGACTAGATTTTGAAATCGGAGCTCGTGAAGCAATTAGAGATATATTTCCGGATGCGAAATTGATGGGTTGCAGATTTAATTTAGGGCAAGCCTGGTGGCGTAAAGTATGTAGAATATAATATTATTTGAATAAATTATTTTTGAAATTTGACAATAATTTTGATACATAAAAACATATATATTATTTATATTATTTTATATAGTATTTCAATGCATAATAATGTACATACATCGATACATAATATGCAAAATAATATAAATAATTTATTTTAAATATAAGTTATTTAATTTAATTATAAAATGTAATATTTAAATTTTAGATACAACAAGAACAAGTATTAAGAATTGCTTATATGAATGAAAGTGACCAATTAGGAACATGGTTAAAATCATTCTTTGCACTTGCATACCTCTCATTTACCGAAATTGAGAATTGTTTTCTTGAACTAATGGCTACGTGTCCGAACGAAAAATATGGTAATATTTTTTCTGACTATGTACTAAAAACATATATTGAACCAGAATGTCCATTTCCTCCAGAAATGTGGGCTCAAGAACCAAATACGAATCCTCGGTGAGCAATTTATACAATATATATTTTTAATATTCTTAATTGTTTATTTATAATTTTTAGTACCACAAATGGACCTGAAAGCTTTCATAGGACTTATAATGGACAATTCCACAGCGCTCATCCTCCAACACATGTTGTTATTCAAATGTTGAAAGAAACTCAAATGCAAACCAGATCGATTATACAATCAGTTAATAATGGGAGAGTAAAGAAAATGGCAAAAAAAGACTTGAACAGAATTCAAAATACAATAAAGGATTATGATGAGTATAAAATTCATAAAAATGTTATTCAGTATTTAAAAGTAGTAGGTTATAGATGTCAAGGATTCCAAATAATTGACGATTTATTTATTAATTACTTTTTTTAATTATTTAGTTAACCTCATTTTATTTATTATTCTATTGTTAATTTTTTTCTAATGAATTATTATAGAACTAAATGTATTCGATATTTATTATATATTATATTATATTATTATTTATTTTATATACAATGAAATTAGTAAATTTGACAACGTTGCATACAATTTCATAAGCAATCGTGTTTATTTTTTTTTCTTTAAGGTACTTTTACCTTTTTTTTTACCCATCTACAAACATACGCAATCGTATTGCCAAAAAGGACAAACGTACGCAATCGTGTTCTACCCGGTGAATATCGGTAATTATAATAAGTGAATATTACCTGGGGGGGTCGTTAGACCCCCGAAGTTTGAACGTTCTTCGAAAAGTTTGAATCGGTGATTTTCTCTATTTTGAATGATAAAAAAAAATTTGAAAAGTCGATGAATTTGCACAAGAGTATAAATTAAATAACGAGGAGCGTAATTGATACATGCGTACACGATGACTGCCCACGTACTTTTTAGGGAACCCACCAATGAGAAAATTAGATTTTTTCGGCGGCCCGCGTCCCGGCCGTCGCCGCGTTATCAACGCTCTTTATCACTTTACGCGATTTTTCAAATATTTTCGAGTTTTACCCCTTAATTAATGGGGCTCTGGGCGGCCCCGTTCGGACATTATTCACGTTCTCTCGAAGACGTATTCGTGTCCCTCGCTATATTTATGAGCCGCGCGCGGTCGCGCTTTCCCCGGGACGACGTCGAGAGCCGAGTGCGGATATCGCCGCTGTCAAGTGGGTATTACACATACATGCGTGGGAAGGTTAGATTTTTTTCGCGAATCTCACGTTTTCTACGTCTTAGGGCGAAGTGGTCGCGAGGCCCTTCACAACGCCCTCTGAAGGACGTCTAAACCGCGTTCGTAATTCGCCGGGACGCCGAAACGGTTTAAGAGAAAATCATGTGTACAAAGACCCCAATATACTAAATATGTATGGATTTTATTATTCTTGGTAACTTAATATAAACATAACGGTCACGATGTTTGCGTTAGGTGCGTACCTAATGTCTTGACACATAATAATAATATCTATTACTTCAATTGTGTACCCATTTACGTTTAAATTTACAACAATGTTGTACACGAATGACGTAGGTAAATAACGTTTGGTTAGGTGGTTGTTTTTTATTATTACCCAATACATATGTACGTGTTTATGTATGCGTGTAGCGTGTGTAATATTAAAAGTGGTTAGTGGACCATCAATTTTTATCAATTACGATACTACAGCACGACCGTTACGCAACGTTCTATGTGCTGTCGGTTGTGGAGCGGAGCTGCGGGGGGACCAACTTTAGCGACACGAAACGCGCCCGTGTCAACCTGCCTCATCTAACCGGCGCTCTTGCAACGCACATCACCTCTCA
>SSSL01000034.1:0-101953 GCA_008086715.1 Sitobion miscanthi | reverse complement strand
TCTGAAACTTGCACACTAAGAAAATCATATAAAAATAAATTACGAAAGAAAAATATTACGGTTAATAAAATATTTTATAACTTATAATAGGAAAGTGGAATACGAAGACAAAATATTATTTTTATGGTACCTCAAACATAGTTTTATATAATTTTGCTTAAATATTTTTTTTAATAGAGGCTACATCTCAAGTAACATTAACTGGTAAAGTTATTGTAACTAACAAATAATTAATTTTATTGAATCCTTTTTTAAAGTATATTAGATATAATTATTACTTTTATTATATATTACTTACATATTTATTATTTAATCAATATTATGACTTTTTGTTCCTACCATGGGGAGCTATTCAATTTTCTCACACAAACAATTAATTCGTATTTTATCAGTTTATTTTAATCTTTAATTTTTAATATGATACTTTAGAGGATTTTTCCTCCAACTTGTTAAGCTCATTAACCGCACTTTTAGCACAATAAGTCGCTAAAAATGAAATAAATTCTTGTTTGCATATTTAAAAACTACTAAAACCGGCAGAAAATTAAACATACTTCCCGAAGTTCGATTGTAATTTTGAAAAAATGGTTGAATTTATAGATTTTTAGAGTAAGCTCTTTAGAAACAATTTTTGATTTAAAACCACATGTGTCCAAAATAAATACAAATATTATACAATTATTTCATATAGGGTTTTTAAAAAAAATTTCATTTTAATGTATTTTAAAATTGAAAATTGAATATCACTTCCTGAAAAGCCTAAATAATTTACTAACGAGTTTATAGGTACATGTATTTAAAATAAAATCAGACATTCCGAAATATGTGTGATTTACTACCGCTTATGGGTCCAAAACGTATAAAAAAACATAATAATATGTAAAAAAAACTCTCATAAAGAATGATTGTCCTACTAAAAAAGAACTGATTGAATGTAAGTTATATACTATTGTCTTTAATCTTTATAGAGACACAAGACTGTAAGTATTTATACATTTTATAATTTGTTTCATTAAAAAATTAAGGAAAAAATTGTATACAAATAGTTTAAAAAATTGTAACTCCGAATCTCCCTAATATAACGAGTTGTAAGTTACAAACAACAAAGTTATCATCGGTTCATTTAATTACAGAATTATTACAAAATATTAAGAAAGTTTCGTACGAAAATTCGGAACTAATAGTGTTTTTAACTGACATAAGAATATATAGTTTAATATTCTATTTCAAATCTACAAATTGTATAAAAATGAATTATGTTAAAGTTCACAAAATCAGAAAAATGTTCTATATTGAGTGGCATGGATACACGATAAGAACCATTATGTTAAAAATTAATATTGACTAAAATAATTTGTAAATTAACCAATAAAATCTCAACCCCAATAAAATTATAATCACATATATTTGAAGCTGTAGATTGTAAATGACTATTAAAAGATTGTTGACAACTAGATATTATTTCTAATGTTTTATTGATGATAATAGAAACTTAAATGTCTATAATTAATTTAAAATTTGTTTAATATTTTTAATCAAATTAACATACAAATTACCTTTAAATGTAAACCTATTTGTATTTTTAATTTAGCTTCAATACAAAGTACGTAATTATTGTGTTTTTAATGTATTTTGAATTTGCGTAAAAAAGTAGAATAGCTATATTATGTGATACGTTGCATAACTATTACATTGATAAACTGTCATCAAAAAATTATAAAAAACAGGATATGTACTTTTTAAATGAAAACTATCATACGTCGCCATTGTCTTTATTTTTTACTATTCAATTTTTAATCATGACAATAAAATCGCAGCCCCTTATTTTGTATTTATTTTAAATAGGTATGGTTTTTCTCAAACCACATAATACAAAAAACCTATAGTGACTAATAATGCAGATTATACGTCTAACTTTTATTGATGATTTGGAATCTTTTCGTATCAGCATATTTCATAAATAGATATTATTCATTTTTAAAATAAGTCCCGCTGATCAAAAATATTAAATTGAGTTTTATATAGTTTTTATTAGTACCTAGCAAATTAATTACTATTATTATATTTTGTAGGTAGCATTGGTAAATATATTTTTAAAAAAATTTTTTTTATTAAAATGTTTTATTTTATTGTGTGTGCGATTTTGCAAATATATATTATAGTATTAATTATTTCGTCCATTATATCTTCAATGTCCATTTACAAATAAAAATATACATTGAAGAATAGAAATATAACTGCACAATGTCATGTTCTTCGTATAGTCTTAATTTTAGTATGAAAAGTTGTTTTCCAAAAATGTCACGTTCAATATGAAATTTTCAATCGCTATTATTTATAATGTTTTTATATCAGAATAGAAGATAAAGTGGATTCCTTAAACCCAAAATTAAATACCCTTCAAATATGAAGCACACGAAATAATAAAAGTATTTTTAAATATCCACTTCTAAATAAGAAAATAGTTAATATTTTTAATATCCACACATCAGAAATCATAAATTTGCATTAGCTGCAGCTTCATGTAGAGAAAACCAATAAGAATCATCACATTGAACACAACTATAAATTTCGTATTGTATCTAATTGTATTATTAATAACTTTGGTGTATAATATATTTTTCTACAGCGGCTATTGGTAAGTATAATGTTTGTTTATTGCCATATTTTTACTTTTAATTCTCTTGGAATGACCAGATGACAAATCTTAAATTTTGTGTAAATACAGTTTTGAAGTGATGTTTGTTCAGAATCTTTTCTTGAATAGATGAATGTATTGATTAACTACTCAACCCAATTCTTACTAAGCCTAACTTTTTGGTGGTACTCCACTCGGCTTCCATTTCTCTAACCGGCATCCGTTTTACAAAAAGGTAAATTTTCAAACGGCTCCCGTCATAAAAGGTTAACGAACAGGTAAATTCCTAAAAGGCTCCGGTTTTTTACAACACAAATTCCTTCCCACTTTATACAGACTTAGGACTGTCTCAAAAGAGGTTTATGTTGTACACCAAGTAAATTATTACAGTTAAAAAAAAAAAGCTTATAGTGTATTATAAGATGAACACTCAGCCTATATTTCAGGAGGAAAACGACTATTTGATATTATATTATTTTCAAAAATATAGCCAAAATCTTTATCTGCGTTATCGTCTTTTGGTTTGATAGCCATTAAATCATCTGTGAAACAATCCAAGACTTCGAACGGTGGTAGGTAAGGAAGGTCAAATAATAACTGGTTGTTATAGGTCACTTCAGTCTTCAGAATAATATTATCTTTTTATTTTTCTATCTTGTCTTAATAAGAGTGATGGCTATTGGCTATACTAATCATCGTTCTTGTCCCCAATCACCAACCTACATCTGCAGTTGTACGTGTTCACATAATATCGTTTTGATTTATTTGTTAGATATACTGTGCCGCATATTTAGTATAATAAAGTGATTAGGTATTACATTTGAAAATAACATTTTATAACAACAGAATAACTTTTTTTAAATTACCTAATAAATGATGAATATAAATATGCCCATAATCTATTTTACTCTATTTTAATTAATTAAACATTATTATTTACAGCATCTGAAAGTACGTTTTATTTATTTATTCATAATATTTAAGAGGTAAAATAATAAAGTTGTTTAGTTTTCAATTTTTGGATTCTGACCAGACCTATATTATGATTGAAAAATGTTTGTGATTTTGATGAAGTTCATATCAATTTGAAATTTTAAAATTCACAAAATAAATTTTCACCATAGAGTTGTCATTACCTTGACAAACGAAGATACGAATAACGTGTAACGTTCACTGTAGCTTCACATTTTTGCTTAATAATTATGAATGTATAACTTATGTTAATGTCTTTCTATAGAAAACACATTTTCATTATACCGTTTAAGGTTTAATTAGTTTGTATGGATCACTTCAGAATAATTTTATCTTTCTATCTCGTTTTAATAAGAGTGACAATACCTACTATTTGTTCTTGTCCACGAGTACCTATAATTATAGTTTTACACTTGTACGTGTTCACATATCTTTTTGACCAGGATATAGTTTTAATTTATTTGTTTGTATAGGTACTGCACGATATTTAATACGAGAAATTAATTATTTAAGTTTTGAATAATAATTTATAAGAATCTAAAAAAATTTATTTTTCCCAAAATCTAGGGTTTTTACTTAATTCATGATAATATATAAATATTCCCGAAAATTATAATCTATTATTAAACATTATTATTTACAGTAAATGAAGGTACGTGTTATTTATTTATTTTTAAAGTTTATTATCGATAGGTAGGTACTTTATCATTAAGTACCTATCGATTTTTTTATTTATTCATTCCTAACAACTTAAAAATGTAGCTCTCGTCATATTTGTAAATTTATCGTTATCATTTATGAGCCCATTAACTGTTAGACAACTAACTGGTTAGACACTTTAAACAAAATTAGTTGTCACTTGCCAAATTATAAAAATAATTTTTTACTGAATATTTTTAACTTTTAATAATTCATAAATCATAATGAATCTAAGTTATCATATTTTATAAATTATATTAGTAACAATAACATTTTAATAATTTATTTTTTTTAGTGTGGTGTAGTACGTAAACATTATGTTGTTTAAAATGAATTAGTAGTTTTATAATTTTATTTGTTTGAAATATTAAATTTGTATTAACTAATTGCATGTGCTTGGAACCAAAAGGGTCTAAATCGATTTTTCAATCGATATTGTAACGTTAGTTTACATTACATACACATTTCACGTCATACTAAAACGGTCTTTCTAAAGGCTACGAAGAGACCATCATATACGAATAAAAGCCTGGTAGAACTATTCGATAACATGAACAATAATTATTGAGAGAACGTGTCTGTGCTGTTTTCATTTGCCTCAATGTGAATGTGAAAACTAACCAACGTCGACAACCAATGGCGTGTAAAATCAGTTGTGATTTACGGGAGAGATCTTTTCAAACCACGTAAAACACTTAGGAGTCACACAGAATGATTACTCATCGTTTGCCTACAAATAATTTCAATATTAACCAGAGCCAAGAGAGCCCACGCTACATACGATATACCATAGGCGTGTCTACGGGTCATGCCTGTCATGCACAGGCATGACTTGCGAAATTTGATCCAACTTAGGTTGGTACATTATAAATCGTAGTGCATAATATAAACTTTTTTTCTAAGTTTCTGATTTCATATTAAGTTTTTTGATTTTCATCACGTAAAAATAAACATTTGTAAAAAGTATTATTAGTAATAAAATTTTATTTTAAAATTACTAAATACAATTTTATATAACTTACCTAGTTATATATTTATCTGATAAAAGGAATATTATTTTTTATTCCTAATGAAAAAAGTAAAACTAATTTAATTATTATCAGATGATAAAGCTTAAATCAAAATTTGGGGGTCATATTCCCAAACGACCCAAACCTTAATCTAATTTAATGTTGTTTTGGTGGTGTGGTGGGAGAGGGGTACAGTTACCCCTCCCCTGGATATGCCACTGTTGTGCACGACCTGCGGACGAGATCTGGACACGCCTATGCGGTATACTGTGACCAAAGAGAATATATGTTACCAAAATGTTTACTCATGTACCTATCATGTGTATCCTCATGTCCTATCCATATCCCATATGAATATATTATCTATGACCATAACCACCATAACCAGTGGCGCAACTAGAAAAAAACCTCTCTCCAGTAGCTGTTGTGATTGGAAGTGTAATTAATATTTGCAATAACTTTAGGATTACAGAAAAAATATCAGGATTACAATGGAAAAATAGTTTCGTTATTGTTATTTGTTAACGATGAATTTGGTGGTTTGAATGCGCAACTGTTATACCACAGTTTAAGTTCACCATAACCTACTTCTAAGCTAGTCAAATTGTTGCTGTTACTTAATAATTCAGTATAAAAATTGAACATAATTTTGAAGTCCTCAAAAGTTTCTCCAGATATTTGTTAGCTAGTATTAGGTAATAAGCGGTTGAAACTTTTTAGTTTGGCCCTATGTTCAAGAAATAGCCCATGGAATTGTTCGATAAAATTATCAAGAAATGGTATGAGTATTGAGACTTTATAATATTCTGTTGGATTATTATTCATAACATTACTCCTATTTTTTTTTGTCGACCTGTTGTTATTGGAACACTAACAGTTATGCCAAAAACAGAACAGACATCTTTAACTTTTTTAAATATATTTTCAAACTCAACATCAGCATTATCGTGGATTTGTTTTATAGTTGATTGAGTCATATCAGAAAATTTTAGAACAGGTTCTAAATCTAAGTTTTCAGTTTGAAGAAATTTGCTCAAAGGAGCAGTATTGCAAATACTTTTACTAATATCAATAAGGCTACTTGAAACCTTAATCGATGGATGGAGGAACTAAGTCGGTTAGGTAAAGCAGAAGTCTCAGTATCTTTCCAAGTAGATATTTCATTAAGTGCATCCACAACTGCAGGCTGAGTTCATGAAATACAAATACAGCGTCATGGCGCTCAACCCACCTTGTAAGGCGAATATTTTTAGTTTTTTCAATTTTGATTCATGAAATTTATTTTGAATTGATATTTTAAATACATGTTGCCTTTTAGTATAGTCAAAAATGTTACATATAGCTTGCATTGTGCCCATACAGTTTCAAATATCAGTTACATTACAACTAAATAAAATAGCCAAGAGATCACTGCTGTATTATTATATTACATGTTTGAAGTCTTAAATTGGTTCCCTGAAAATGATATGTTTTTAAAAAGCAGCTTTTGGTTCCGAGCCTACGTAAATGCTTTATACTCGGATGACATAAAAGTCCATATGAATATTATACTATAATATATTTCGTTATACATATATTATGAATATAGACATTATTGATGTTTTATCAGTTTATTTTCATACCAAGATGATAATCGATTATTCATAATTAATTTTAAAATAAACTAATTATGTAACAGTTCAATTATATAACTCTTTGTCTGCTAACTTGTTTCTTCCCGGACCTTCGATTTAATATTTTTTGACAAATAATATGGTCAATAATTAAATCTTTCACAACATGTTACACCACCTACAGTTCCCTCCCCTACAAACCAAAACAAACACCTAATGGCCATAGTTGCCGGGCTTTACGAACAATTTAAAAAAAAAAAAATTAAAACTTTATATTTTTATAATTACTATTTTCCAGATGATTTGGTCGGTAAGAAACATTTTTTGTGTTTTTTATTTCATTGATATTTATAGTTTATTGTTGTTTGAAAGTTTCTTGATGAATTTACATAGGCAATATTTTCCTTCTGACATAATTGTTTGTTTATCAATTGGAAATCATAAAAAACTATTTAAAATCTGTAATACTGTTTAGAGCTTTGACATTATAAAGTCTATAAATTATGGGTGATGGTGAATTTTCTCGTATACATAGTAATTAGGACAGCTACTCTATGTGTAGCTATAATTTCTTGGGTTTAATAGAAAAAAATATGCAAATGCATCAAGTTCAGGTTAATAAATCATTAATTAATCATTAAGTAACTATAAATAAACTATCCAATTACTAAACAAATTATGATCACATTTAGATTGGTTTTTTATTTTTACCAAAAACTACTCATTCTCTAAGTACCTGCCTAAAATTCTATAAATGTATTGAGAACTTTTCAAAGAAATTACTGAATGTTCCTCTTTTATCATAACAATATATTACAAACGTTTTATAATTAAAATTATAATTTATAATTGAAATTTAATTCTAGCTAAAATAGGTAAATTCTTTTTTATTTTTAATAATTAGTTTTTTTATACTATACTTATATTAGATGAATTTTACATGTTTATAATATATATAGCTTAAGACTATAATATTTATATTATCCATGAATGAATGTACTTATAGTAGAACAATATTATAAACATTTTGTAATATTAACGATTAGATTTTTTTTTTATTTCAGTATCAAAAAGTACGTAATCACATTTATTTTGTAAAAGATAATTGTTTTATAGTTTTTATTCTTATAAAGTTTTCTATTAAGGAATGCATGGATTTCCCGACGACATTTTTTCTATTTATTAACTGTAAATTTAACTATAAATTTAACTCGTAATCATGTGGTATTTAAATATCGCAAATCACCATGATATTGTTATATATTATGGTGGTACATGTGAACACAGACGCTTCTAAACTAGTACTGACTTTATTTTATATAATAACAATATTTTAGGTTAGGTATACAAAATCGTTATCACTTATCATAATACAACATCATATCACTACAGATATTTGAACAAACCTTCAATAATCGTTTACACGTTCAAATTCAGTTTAATTTGTGCCAATCATAATTGTTTTTTTCAAGCAGTCTTAGAATGCATAAAAGCCAAATTTTTATTCAAATATCTGTTTACACGTTTAAATATTTGCACGAATTAAATTTTTGCAAGCCAGTCCGAACAAATAAAAATAATCCGATGTAAGCCCACACTTTAGATAAAGACAACTTTGTTAATTAATCTGGTTGAGTGCCAAATGAATTAATTTGTTTGAGATGCCATTGAACGCAATGATGATAAATGATTACAATTATTACCTACACTCAGAAAAAAAAGTCTGAACAAACACGGTCGTCTGCCTGATTTATGTTCTAAAGATATAACCTTTATATTATAATATATCGTTTAATTGTATTGAAGTCCTAGAATAGATTGTACTAAATTTTTCAAAAAAAAAAAAAAAAAAATACAAAAATTGGTACGGTCTATTGTGTTTTGAATAAAAGAAATGACAATACCAATTTTCAAACAATCAAAAAATGCATACTCCCAAGTTAGGTGACAGTACTTATATGGTATAAGTTATAATGGTCATCGTTATGTATGTATCTTTAACTATAGGTACCTATAGCCTAAGTATTTTTTTTTATTTCTACGGTAACTATTATGAACAACCATATATTAAATTTAAAAAATACATCAACATTCACGCAAACGCTTGACTCCCATCGGTAAGTCGCTGTAAAATTAATTGTGATGATATTTTGTAGAAAGACAAGTGTATGGGGGCATCCTGGTTTGAGCAGCCGTGCAATTTGACGTCATAAATTGTCGTCAGGTATTGCCCGCTCACGGGCGATCGCTGGCGGATGGTTACTGCCCTGGCGATGTACGTGTATTATCCGTGCGATGACAGTGGACTGTATAAAAATGTAAAAAGTGGGAAAAGAAAAAATTTATAGGAATGTGGGAAATAAATACAAAGCAGTAATGATTTAATAAGAAATAATTATAACACCAAATCTTGATGGTAAAAAAAAGTATTCTAATAATTCACAAATTTTGTAAATAATAATATTAATATATATCGCTAAGGGCGATGAATCATGTTATAAGGCGAACAAAAAATATGAATAATACAATTTGTATAATATGTTATATAATACGACAGCGTTGACGATATTACATAATAATTCGGGTGAACATATTTTGTTCAATGACGAACGTCGAACAAATTATAATGCTTTTAAGACCTAACCTTTATGCTTTTGACTCGGGCTGGTATGATGGAATTATCTGGAATCCTGTCTGGTACAATGGTGACTGGACCACGATGCAGGCCTAAGAAAGGAGTCCGAAAGTAGGTTACGCACTAATTGTCGGTTTGATGCGTGAGTTTCGCCGGTGGAGCACGTTCGACCGGATTGTATTAAAATGTCGTCGTAACGAGCGTAATACAAAGGTACGAACGGCTCGCAAAACCGGACCAGACTAATGTCGCGGGGAACTCGGCCGTACGATACACAACGAGCGGTAGGGTAACCAGACGCGCGGGACAGCGATATTCGTGGCGACAAGAGTTTGACCTTTGCTCGGGGAAAAACAATGTATTTCAGCCACGACAGCTTATCGGGCACCAACAACAATAATTAGGCTATCCATATAATTATTATAATATTCTGAATCATAAGGTATAATATTGTGTTTATAATTATTTTTTTTAGATGAGAGACGTACGTACATATTGAATTAACTTTATTTTTTAATTTGTTTGATTTTATAATACATTTTTTGTGATTTGTGTCTCAAAACTTATTTAATGATAGTCAATGATCATCATACAACTTTTACTTACTGAGTACCATTAAAGCTATAATTCCGTTTAGTTGTCAAACCGTCACCCATTTATTAGGTGTTACTATTACTATCACTGTAAAGACTAAAGATAGACCTATACAATAGGTATTGTATAAACTATTGACTCAAACTACAGAAAAAAATCATTCAACTTACATATGAACGTGGTATAAATCCGGTAGGTCCATAATATCACATTAATAACAAATCAGAATTATAATTTTTTAATTTTTTTTTTTTAGAAAAAATAGGGAAGAGTATGTACACATTTAATTTAATTTACAGTATCGTTATACTTGACCTATTAGATATTTATAACATAGCGCACGATTCTAATAGTTTGGCACTTTGGTGATATAATTAATTAGGCAATTAATATAAAATAGCATGCAGAGGACATTGCTAAGAGCGTAGTGAACACAGTACTAAATAATTTAACTATAGAAGTGTTGTCACACATCTCTCTCTCCTTGGAACAGTCTCGATATTCGTGAGAAAAGATGCGAATCGACCACAATTCCAAATTATGCTACGAGACCCGATTTCTGCCTTGTGCCGGATATTCGCCACTACTGCGACCACCCATTCTTAACGCTGAGAGCATATTACATTAGGGAGCCTATGACAAGAGCTCGTCAGACGGTCATTAGAGATACGCAAGATGCTTGGAGGCAGGTCGTTAAACCACTCACAGGCTGAACTATCAGTTCAAAGTCAGATCGTAACACCGCTCACGCCACTCTATTATAATTAAATATATGATAATTAAACACACATTATATGTAGATACATTACGTCTTCATTTTAATGAGTTGATGTATATATTATATATATACACAAGATGGGACGTGACAGTATAAAATTAAAAACTAATCAATACTATCTAATATTTCCATTTATATTCTACAATTTTCAATTATATATATATTTTTTGTCTATAAAGAATATTTACAATCTGTGTTAGAATATCACAATAAGCAAATTTGATAATTTATGTATATTTAAACTTTGAATAATATGAAGAGGGAGGCCAACCAGTGATGGAACTAAATGTGATTATATAATAAAAAATAAACGTATTTGACTCAATGAATAATACCTAATATTCAACCATACAGACATTTACAATTTTATATTTATATGCCAACGTGTAGTGTAAAATAAGTAAATAACCTTATTCGTTCAACTATACCATGCGGAATTGGGAATAATATACTTCATCGATACAAATCAAATAAACATTGTGGAATATTTAACATTTCCCATGACATATGTCTAAATTATTAAAACGCACTTTTTGTGTATATGTGTGTGAGTATGTGTAAGTAACCCACAGTCAAGTCAATCACACTCATGGTTCTGAAATTTGATGCATAGGAAATCCCATGACCAAGGAACTCGAAGCCAAATTTTTAAGAGGTGCTTGCCGCTTTCACAGGGATTTGTTAGTACACAAATAACTATTTGTGTAATTTGTAAATATTTGACTAATAGTTGCCATCGGTTACAGAAAGTAAATAATCGTTACAATTTTGTTATATTAATTGTTATAATTTTCGATCTGAACATTTTATATTTGGCCAAAACGACTCAAATTAATGTGTTACAATATGCGTAGTTTACATGTAGCAGAGTTTAGGACAGGATGAATTCACTGTCACTTTTTAATTTGAAATGCTCCATCATGATAAGAAACAAAACATATATTCTATAAGAAAATATTAACTATGCATAATTTAAGGATGAAAATCAAGAATTTTTTTTAACTCTCTATGGCATCTTTATTTAAACGATTTAAGTTTTTATAAATAAAATACATTGTAATTTGTGGGTGAATACAATATGATAATTTATAAGTAATATATATAATAATATATACTAATTACTTAAATATTATTGGGTTGAACCTCCAATGAGATATCCCTTTTCCATAGTCTATAAGTCACTTGGACTAAGTTATTTGACTTCACACGTTTGAAAGGTCTAATGTTTTGCGAGTTGGTAATAAGTCTGTGCCCCCCTGTTGTGGACAATAAATATCCGTAACTGTAAGGTCATTCAGTCATTGTTTCCATCATTGAAACTAACGGAAATGGCTTGTATGTATATTTCTGAGCGTTTCTCAAACTCGAAATGTTTAATAGACTTTTTTTATGATTATCGCCGTACCTCCTCGAACTTTATTACTATGATGGAGTGTAGTATAGATACAATAGTTTTTAGGGCAGTCCAGGATGTAAAATGATTAGCAGTGTGCAATTATTTACCTTTTCTTTTGGTTTTTGTTGTTAGAATTAGATTGAAAAATTGACTACTGTCTCATTGATATGGTTTATAGTTGTGACACTTTCAAGGGATTTTGTTATATTCGTTAAAGCAGATAAGATACTTATTTTTACGTAGAGTCGTTTTCGTTGTACAGTTGTTGCCGTTTGGAAGTTTGCAGCGTTATTTTCATATTGGGAGAGCTAGTCATCTGAGCATAAATTATAGCCACTGAGACTGCAGAAACCTTTCTTGGATGTGCTCTTTCCTCTACTTTGTTGTAAGCAGAGCACCACTTCATGTTTGCGGTAGTGCTTCACCACAATTAGGACATATAGCTTTTGAATCTCAATTTGTTATTTTGAAGAACTCTTAATGTCCGTCTAAACTAGTATTCATCCTGTGTCAAGATTTTTATGTAACCGTTAGTGAAAATCTACAGTTACAGTTCATGACCGGAAGCTTCTTTCTGAGTTAAATAAGTAACTACATTTTGCATATAAATTTCCCCATATGATGTAATTTGTGGTGATTTATATATTTTAGCTCTTAGTTACTGTTTTGATGATATCATCTATTTCTTTGATGCGTTTTATCGGTGGGATTGAACTATAACTTCTGAGATATGACCCGTTTTTTCATATATTGTTTAAATTTTCATTTACAATAATTTTATTGGTGTTACTCACAAACAACTCACTTGAATTCCCAGTAATTTGACTAAGTATTTGTGCATTACTCGTAACTGGTATTCAATCACAAGTTTGTGTAATGTTTTATTTTCATTTTGTATGAGTACCAAAATTGCTTGGTCAACTAAAATTCGTTTTGACTCAGTTTGAGCATTGTCCGTCGAATCCATTGATGGATGACGGTCCGAACCGACCAGCGTGTTAGCTAATAATTTATGTTAGAACACTTGACACTCGTCATCGTACATCGTACAGCAACATAAGTAAGATAAGCGTTGTACATAATATCATTCAAATGAATGTTGATATTTAAAAGATAATTTTTATATTTTGAACAATTTGTTGAATTTATTGAACATT
Organism: Sitobion miscanthi; assembly: GCA_008086715.1. Classification (NCBI taxonomy): domain Eukaryota; kingdom Metazoa; phylum Arthropoda; class Insecta; order Hemiptera; family Aphididae; genus Sitobion; species Sitobion miscanthi. Next base: position 88,461 of record SSSL01000034.1, on the reverse strand, counting down.
TACAATTTTAACCAATAGTTACTTATATGATATAGCTATAACAAAAATAATATGAAACTTTGTCACAATGTAGCTTATATTTACAGACGTTGTACAATTCTACGATAAATTCCAAATTGGTATGAATTAACTATAAATATACCCGCCGCGGAATAAAATCATGACTGGTCGCGCATTCAACACAAATTCCTCCACAGCACTGTTCGTCAATGCGACCGTTACCACTTTTGCATACGTAACGCTCACGCGACCACAGAGTCGTGTACGTGTTTATAAAACAATACAGTGTACGAGGTTGATATTGGTATGTTTCGGGGAACCAATCAAAAACCGGTTGCGCGAAAAGGACGCAAAATGGTCGGCCACCCAGTCATGATCTTTTTCCGCGGCGGCGGGTAATGTGTGTATTAAATATTTAAGTGTTAGGCATTTTAAATTTTTTATTTTTTTTTAAATTTATGTTGATAACGTTTTATGTTTTTGGAAAAAGTATTAATTAAATTGATTAAAATCAGAAAGTTTTAAAAAATATTTTTTAGTTTATCATAGAAGAAAATTCCAATATTTTCAATAGGTACAATTAAATGGACATGAGTTGAATACATTTTGGTCTGGTTTGTGGGCTAAAAATTGCACCTCTTTATATATGTACTTACAAAAATCGAGTTCTGGACGCGTTTGTGGACGGGCATACTAATGAACACACTCAACAAATCTAATACTAATTTATTTTGCAGCAGGCGAATTTAAAACGACTGCTAAGTTCTGTAACAATGGAGTTACAACTAATTACAAAACGTTTATTACGAACATATTTACAATTACCTAATAGACAGAAGGTTAATCATTTTGTTTGATCATTTTAAGATAGTTATAAATTAAATTGTATAGTCCAATATTATATCACATTATATTATATTAACATGATTTTATTTATAAATATATACTATTATAATAATTCAACATATTATAACACATATATTTCTAATAATAGTACTTACCTATTTTAAATTAATAATATATCATTACATAATATAATATATTGTATATTATTTTTTTATGTGTTTACGAGCCATTTAGATTCTTGGCCACAAAAATTACTTCTTTCCAACGATCTCCATTATATCCCTGTTTCCAGTACACTCCAATTTCTTCTGATAGTTCTTTCTACCTTTTCCGTGGCCTTTCTTTTGATCTCTTTTTCCTCACCATATATGTCATTGCAGAGGTGGACTCTCAGGTGCGGGTCAGGCCACCGGGGCATTTTAACATTTGACGATATTACTAATAAATGTAGTTTTGAATTCGAAACAGTTAAAAAAACCACTGCTATTGGTTGGTACAATTCTACAATAAGTTCATAGTCGAACCATAAGTTTATGATAATAATATATGAGCATATTAGGTATGTTGTATATTGTATTATAATTCCTTAACCAACAATTGTAAAAATCAGTTTTATCTAAAAAAATGTTTAAAACTTTATCCGATTTGGTTGGTACATCGACCGCCAGAAAGTTATTGTTAAACTACAATCATTGAATCATTTGCAATATTTATGAAAATATTGTAGTTTTGCTGAAAAGAGAACAGAAAACATTTATAAATAGCTTAAAGTTTATATAAAAAGCAGTGGTTGGGAGTAGCGTGCTAATTGTAGTGATGCTACAGTAGCACGCTACTTAATTTGTAGCGATTGACGTAGCGTTGCTACATTATGCCTTAGATATCGAAATACTATAGCGCGCTAAACATTTCCGGTTAGCGTAGCGAAAATTATCATTATTTTGTCGCTAACTACAATCTAATTGGTGGTTAATGATGATTAAAATATCAATTATGATTATATTTGTTTATTTATAATGATTAGTGTACTAGTGAAGTTTTTATCCTGGGTTCTGTCAGTAACCAAATGTCAAATCAGTATATACTACAAACATGTGTTTTCAATAAGAACATTTTTAAAAATGTAGCGAAAAAGTAGCGCGCAACATCTAAACAATAGCGTTAGAAGCAGCGTGCTACATTTAAAAAAAGTACTGATAGTGGTAGCGTCTTGACAACTGATTAAATGTAATGTCTACAATAATGCGATGATTCTGAAACTGATGAAGATGATTTTGGTTTAATACGAGTAAGTATGAATTGTAACTATGAAATTAATTATAAAAACAATAGTAAATAAACATTAAAATTATCAAAAGGATTATACATTTATCGTTCTTATAAAATATATAATATAATCTATTGGCTATTATCTATTTATAATTTATATACAGGCTGTGACAAGAAGACCTGATAAAAAAATAAAATACGATGCTAATGTATGACAAAAATTGTAAAAGTCTTGTTAATAAATAATTTAAGAAATATACTCATGTCCAGAAATTCCCAAAACAAATATTTTGAAAAAAAAAATTACATTCTAAATTAATTTACCCAAAAAAATCTTTATACTATAAAAAATTCTAAAAAATAAACTACCGAGGTGAGTGATCTTTTCAATAAAAATGTCGCGGACAGCATTTCAAGTGATTTGGAGCAAGACGAGTTAACACAGGAGTTGTTAATTTGTCTGGTCACAGATGAAGATTTTTCCGAGGAGTGTATTCCTTATCCACGGGAAAAGTGCAAGAGAGACTCAGAAACAGACTCAAAGTTCGATTTGAGAGAACGCTTTTCGGATCTGCGGACTGGAGTGTTAGAGTCTCCAGCCATTGCAACGGTGTCAACAGGGAAAACTACAGTAACGGATGTTGCGTTACCGGCCATAGAACTAGAGTTTGAACTCGGGGCAGTAGTAGCGCTACTGGACTCCCAAGCGGAGAGGACATACGTCAAACCGTCGGTGGCAAAGAAGTTTGGCCGGAGTTTTACCGAAGAACCGGAGATTGTCCGGATGGCGGACGGTCGGACCCGTGAAATTTCGGAGCTTTCCGAATTTCGGGCCCGGATAGTGGATCTAAAGGTAAGATTCAGGGCAGCAGTGTTGGACGATCTTATTGTAGATGTCTTCCTGGGCCATGATTTCCTCGTGGAGCAACAAGTCCTTGGGACTATAGCGGTTGCATAATCCACCCGGGGAAAGAAAGACGTGTTTCCGTGAGTTGGAGAAATCTCGTAACGCCGGTCACCGTAGGAGTGGACTTAAAAACCACAGGATTACCCGAAGGAGAATACGGTATGCGGGTCAAAGAAGTCCTTTGCCAATATCCGGAGGTTTTCTCCGGAGAGGTAAGCAGAACTTGGATGATAGAGCACCAGATCCGTCTCAAGGATCCAAATCCAGTGGCGCTAAACGCTTACAGATACTCTCGAGAGAAAAACGAGGTGATTGCCGAAATGGTGCGAGACATAGGGGAACAGGGTTTTGTTGAACCTAGCATCTCTCCATGGGCTGCACCGGTGGTACTCGTGAAGAAAAAAAATGGCTCACGTAGATTTTGCGTTGACTATCACCGTCTGAACATGCAGACGGAGTCGGACGCTCACCCTATGCCGGACCTCCATGAGTAGTATAAAAATGTATGTTCTGACCGCTGATCCCCACGTCTCCTCGTCCCCACGTCTTCTCGTCTCCTCGTCCTTGCTGATCTCCTCGTCTCCTCGTCTCCTCGCCCTCCCGATCGCGCACGTACGCGACGTATATTTTACCCCTCCCCGTCCTTGCTCCTCATCGTCATGCCGCCGCCGCCTGATCCGTCACGTGACGGACATAATGTACAACACAGAGTTATCAATCTCTTATCTACCAGTCATATGATAACATATTATTGTACACACCATATTATTGTGCATATTATTGTACACACACCATATTATCGTATATATTAATGTAATATTTTTTTCATTAAATAAATATTGAAAAAAAGATTGGAGAGTTTAGAACTCTCGATCCCCGAGTTATAGCATTGACGCTTTAACCCACTAGGCCACAGACCCGATATACTTGTTTCTGTGATTCTTAACGTATATAGCTGTATTAGTTAATATGAAAAGCACTAAGTAAATACCCCGACCTGACCAACACATATTATCGTATGCATACCATATTACCGTACATATTATTGTGTACACTACCAATCAATATATCAGCGCAGCAGTCATCTGGTTATCAGTTATGTTATCATATTATTTATCATATATTTATTATACTTATCCGCAATATATTCAAACACTCACACGTGCGCGACATATATTTTATTCACAACCTCATCCAACCCACCCCATCTTTCGCACACCGACGACGCCGCCGCCCTATCCGGTAAGTAACCAACATTTATATTTCCGCGCATGCGCATTTATTGTCTCAATTTTTCTATAAATAAATAATGCAAAAAAGGCTCTGGAGAGATTCGAACTCTCGATCTCCGTCTTACATTCTGGCGCTTTAACCCACTAAGCTACAGAGCCGGTTTATATTCAGTTAATGTATATAGCTGTGTGAATATTATATATATATATATATATATATATAATAATTGATACATTTATGTATCAAGGACTTATGTCACACGTTTTTATTTGTAATACGTTTAAGAATACTTGTACAATTACATTCGTCTTGTGTGGCCCGACATACCCTAGTTATTGTTAACATTCTTCAACAACACTATACATGTTCACCCCTTTGTATATTTTTAACCTTAAATTTCTGTCGCCATAACGTTCTATGGCGAGACATGTGTTGGACATACCCTAACTATTGCTAACATTCTTCAACAAGGGTTGTGACTATACCCCTTTGTATACAGGCAACGACATGTGTGCCCCGACATAACCTAGTTATTGTTGACAATTACATTCTTCAACAAGGGTCGAGACTAAACATGTGCACCCCTTTGTATATTTTTCGGCGATACATGTGTTGGACATACCCTATCTATTGTTAACATTCTTCAACAACACTATACATGTATACCCCTTTGTATATTTTTAACCTTACCCACCTGCACCTTTTACGGCAGGTGTTGTTATTCAATTTCTCATCTGTTGTGATTTACTCCCACTAATGTTTCCCCCACCGAATAATGACTCAACTCGTCAGACGCTTGACCCTACAAGAGCGGACATTTATTCAGTGTGTTCAGAGTCTTATGCTATACTACACGTAGATTTTTATTTCTTGTCAGTGTTTTTTCAAGTCTTAATAATTTCCCAGTGTTTATTTTTATAAGTTTTTAATATTATACACAACATGGCCGGTTCGATCACTGACAATGCTGCCATCTACAAAAAGAAGCCGTTTGCGTACGTTCCACCGTCAACTCCGGCTACCCTAATAGATTCTACATCCTATACATTGGACTTTACCACTCGAAAATTTTTACTTGTTGGAATCGATCCGACTGACGATTTCCAAACAGTCATCCATATACTGACTTCTTCACGTCACGTGAAGTTGTCAACAGATTTTCTAAGACGCATATTCTCGCTTATGGGTAACGTGCTATCATTTATACTAGACATACCGACATCATATAAACGAAACATATTTCTCGAGACCGATTTATTTAAATTATCGAGTATGGTGTATGTAGGATCAAATAATTTAGTAATAGAATCTAAAACCGAGGACGGGTGTAGAGTTCTCTTGAATCGTACAGATCTATTTCAGCTACAGAATTTGGAATGGAGTATTTCTGCAACTATACGGGGCAAAGATATAATCATCAAACCCAAAATTATAGATCAAATGAATGAATACTGCGAGTATTTGATTGAAAAAACTCTACAAGTGGATACACCGCCTGAAAATGTACATGAAATGAAAATTTTTATCAACACCGTAGAAGTGAGGCAAACCGAAAAAAACCAATTCCTCAATCAAATCAAAATGTTTGCACCTACACAATTAGCTGAACTTTGTATGAATCGTCTGGAGACACAAGACACACCAATGGTAATTCAAAATTTTATTAATATATATATATATACAATATTTAATACTTTTTATATTTTTCTAGCCATATGACAAGAATTTTAGATGCCTGTCAACAATGTCACCAAGCTATTCACCTGTCAACGCTGCTATCTACAAATTGTATGAAGACCCTAATAGATTAAATCAGACGGATGAGGATTATGATTCATCTAAGGTAATTTATAAAATATATATTTTTCTAAATAAAACAATTTTTTAATTATTTTATATTTATTTTTCCAGCCGATGGATCATTTTGATGGTCCAATGTCAACCGATAGCCAACAACAGTCGATCGATGGAAATATGCCACCCGATAGCCATCAACAGTCGATCGATGAAAATGATGGCCCTGATTTTTTCAATCGAGTCCATACACAGTCTCAATTCACTACTCCCACACCATCTGATAGAGCAACTTACGCTCTTCACCCCACGCCGCTACGTAAAGTAAAACGTAGTCTATTCTAATAATTTATGTAAAATAAATAATTTATGTAAAAAATAAAAAAAGACGTGATATATAAAAAAAGTTTTATCATTTATTAATATTAAGGTTTACAACACATATTTACATTAATATTAAGGTTTACAATAAATATTTACAAGGTTCTTACTTCTCCATTAAATGGATTATAAGTTATAATTTGATCATGTAATATTAAACAGTATGCGGAAGTGGAAACCGGAAACGCATCATCAGCTTCTAGTTCAATTCTGAGGTCTACTGTCGCCATTTTCACGTTGTCGTTCTGTCGGCTCATATCGACAACTATAATTGGAGATAGATTTTTGAATTCTGATCGGTTCAATAGAGGTGTTACATCGTCGTGACCATAGTAAGATTTTTGGAACTCTGCATACGTGCGGTATAACGTAGCCATCTTATTCTTGTTAAAGTCACTTTGAAAATCTTCATAGGGGAATACTTCGGAGTTTAAATAGACTTTCAAGTTTTTAATTTTACAATGATCAAAATATGACATTGATTTACTTGAGCTATTTTTTCTGTCAGTTTGAAAACCGATTATGACATATCTAGGTTTTTCTAATTTGTTGGAAGTCTTTACTTTCCATGAATGTGAAGTGTTTTGAGGTAAAAATGGATGTTCACAAAGTTCCCATGAACGAAACGCACATGTTAGGGGTTTCTGATTGTTGACTACTTTCAACAGTCGAATTTTTTCTCTATCACTCACTTTCACGATAGGCATCCGCCACAATATTTTTGTTATGTTTATTTTAACGTCTTTTAGTTTAGGGGCGTCCACTACCTCATTATTTTTATACTGTTTAATAGCATTTAAATCGATCGACGCTCTATTTAATATGAGTTGCTGGTTGCAGTTTATTAAAATACGTTTATAATCTTCACAAAAACCAAACAAATGTTTAAGATTAATACATCCGTTAAAATTACCGCCATCAATAAAATCTTTATTGACATTTTTAAAATCGCTATCCCAGGCAGCGTTTTGGTGTGAAGATATATTTGTTTTATTGTACGAACAATATCCTTTTAATGTAGTCGTTATACCTGGATTGACAAGTTTCTGAATTTGATTTCCATTTATTTCATATTTCATTTCGGAGAAAAGAAATGACAGCCCGTTGTTTATAAATCTAATCTCGTCAGTTATTTCTGCAGGTTTGGTTATTGTGCCTTCGATGTAAATATAACTCTCGCACGGTAGTGTATAAGACTCTGTGTTATGTAAAGCAATACGCACCTCATCATTATTAGAAAGAGCTGATGTTGAATACGGTAAAAAAGAATGATAATCAATTTGAGTTATTTTACAATCGTCGATGTACCCAGCCGTGACATTTAAATATGTGTCGTCCATATTTAAATGACGTTTATAGAGCGTAGAAAAGCCAAATTGTCGGTTGTTAGACTATGTCTAGTCTGTTTTCGTCTCGAATTTTTTTTCTTCTTCGGAGTTGTTACCTTGTTAGTGTTTTTAACACGACTAACGGGTTTTTCATATACAAGCCTATTTATATTGTAAAACTGGAGCCCCATCACGAGTCTTGAATTAATAATCGTATCGATACCGGCTCACCTCGTAGATCGATCAACTCGTCGTCCTGATTTTTCAAAATTATACTCGCGTGTGTTATAGATGTAGAATTAAGCGGGTAAAAAACCAAATGTCTTGGTACCTCTATTATTTTATAGCCCGGAGGTACATTCGGATAAAACTCGTGGATTGTATGGCACTGCTTATCGTTGACGAATGAACCCATAACTAGATTTGAATCGATATATATACAGTTTGTCTTGGTAATATTTACCAACGTATCTGATTCGTGATTGACATTAGCTGCATATTTACGATTTTTGAACCCCAACAACTGACCTATACTATTATTCGAGCTAAAATCTACAGTTTCACTACAAAACATTGTACATTTTAGTGTATTATTATCTGCTCTCAACTCGAATAAAGTATCAGTATTATGTAATACACGTTTTATAGCCGCTTCAATTTCATTCAACTCATAAGAGCCGGTAGGTATTAAATAGCTATCGCTATTCGTATTACTGCCATTATTGTATATGAAGCATATTTTATTACACTTTTCGTTTACATTAGGAATAGAATTATTCGTTTGAAATCCTAACAGACAGATTTTAGCATTTTTACTGACTTCAATCGGTGGAAAAAAGTCGCATGACAATTCGCTCGAATTACCGGTTAACGTTATAGTGTACATGATAAAAATTTTAAGCACAGATGACCACAATTTGTTGTGTTATATTTCTGATGTCTCTCGTAGTTATATTCGATATTGCAACCGATGAAATATTTCTGTAATTCTAGCGGTGGCGTTAAATTTCCAAAACTATCATAATATTTAACTTGTTTTCCGATTTTCTTATACGCTACCCAATGAGTACCTGTTCCGTCTTCGATATCTAAGTTAACTACTGCTGACTCTTGATGTTTTGGTCGTCGAGGTAACTTGTCTCTCGCAAATACACCGTTGAAATGAGGAATTTTCATCATGTCAGCGTATTTTATAATCTCATAATCGTATAACGCTCTATCGGGTAACGTAGAAATTAGTTTTTTGACCTTGATTTCTTAACTGAACCGCCCTTGTGTGGTGCCAGGTATAATCCTTTACCTTTTAAGATTTTATAAGAACTACCCTTGTGAGGAGTAAGATATAATCCTTTACCTAAATGAATAGGTGTGTTTTTTCCAGAATTTAATTCTTTCACGACTTTTACTATATTACCTACTCCACCGGTAAGCGCGCCTAATGCCGATAAACCGGCAAAAATAGGAATTAAAGGTAGAACACCACCCTTTTTCGGTATTGGTATAATTCTTGGTGTTTTAGTTTTCTTATTTTTATTCTTTTTAATTTTTTTTGCAGCTGACAGACATGTTCTTACTAATTTTGTTATATTATTCTCGTTCATTTTATTTTTGATGGAATTTTTAGCAGCCAAAACCATTTGTTTAAATCCGCAACCAGCTCCAATCTTACGTTTCACCTTCATGGCTGTAGTAACTAGCCAAGACGCCGCTTTTTCCTTAATACCTGTGTTTTTAGATTTAAACACTTCCCAAGCCTGATTTTCTAATATTTCGTCTGCTCTATGTCGATCAGTTAGCGAATTACTTTCTTCGTATGCGATATCGTGCGCTCTGGCCAACTCGTCAAGTCTGTTTATACCTCGTTCTCCTCGTGCTAATCTTTGCTTTAATTTGGTTCCGGGACCGGCAAATCTACAAAAAATTATTCATAAAATGTAAAACGGATTTATTAGTAAAAATATATTGTAGTGACTTACCTATAACCGGGTAAATGTAATTCCACTGGTAAATGATTTATAACAGAGTTAATAAGACCGGAGCCCTTATTGTTGTTTCGCTTACGAACAGGAGACATCGTGTGACGCTCTCGCTAACATAGCACCTATATTTATAGTGAAAAATTTGAAAAAAAAAATGCGTTTTATCGAACAAGAGAAAAAACTCCGAATTTATAATATTGATTCTCCAGAGACAATTCAACAGAGACATGGAGAGCTTTTTCCAAATACGATAAGATCACTGGTACTTGGCAGCTCGGGGTGTGGCAAAACCAATCTGATGTATTTTCTACTAGTCGATGAAAATGGGTTACGATTTGAAAACGTTTACATATACTCCAAGACCTTAGAACAACCAAAATATAAATTACTGAAACGTATTATTGACGGAATAGACGGTATCAACATTTTTACCTTTTTCGAGAATGATAAAGTAATTCCACCCGAAGAAGTTTTACCAAATTCAATTTTTATCTTGGACGATGTTATTGGTGAACATCAAAACGTTATAAGAGATTATTTTTCTCGAGGTCGTCACAATAAAATAGATATATTTTATCTGGCTCAGAGTTACTCAAAAGTACCAAAACAGTTGATACGTGACAACGCGAATTTAATAGTATTATTTAAACAGGACGAAACAAATTTAAAACATGTATACAACGAGCACTGTTCGGGCGATATGTCATATACACAATTTAAACATTTCTGTATAACATGTTGGAACCGTGACAGGTTTACATTTGTTGTTATTTGTAAAGATAGCGAACGTGATAACGGACGTTATCGTTTTGGATTTGATACTTTTGTAGTTATATAAGATGATGGAAATAATAAATATTATCATTTAAAACGCAGTCATGACGGAGACAACTACTGTGTTAGATGAGTTAGTTAAAGCTAAGGAAAGTATTAAACGTAAATATATCGCATTAAAAACCGGATCGGATAATGTTCAACAATTAATGACACAGACATTAAAACCAATTATCGATCCTTTAACTAAAATATCAAATAAACCTCGATTGAACAAAGAAAATACTGACAATAAATCGAAAAACTCGATTTTGGACTACAATCAACAAGAAATTGAAAATTGGTTTCAGTCTACAGACTTGGATAAAATCTATGGTCCGAAAAAACTTCCAAACGGTGATATTATCTTGGGTAAAAAAGAAGTAAAATTCTTAGAAAACACTTTACTTATTGACAGTAATGTTTATTCCTTAACCTCGGGTCTTATACAGTTATTATTTTTGAAAAATCCACTCGTTTATACCGAAAACGATTTAGATGAGTATAAATCTATATTAACTCAAACATCGGTACATTTATCCGCAGATGGAAATAAAATAAAAAAGGGTGGTACTAAATATTCAACAATTATTAGTAAATTATTCCCCTCGGGTGGTGAGCTGTCTATGAAATTACAGAAAAATAACTTAGTGTATTGGGATAATCCAAACGAGTTGGTCGACCGATTACGTCTACTTCTCGCGTCAAAAGCAGCCGGTAATACAAGCGTTTCAAACGAAATAATATCAATTTTCGACGAATTACACGAGGCCGGACTAATAAATCGAATTCCAGATGTCTAAACGGGAAATCGCTAACGAACTTCACAAACCAGCAAGAAAAAATTTCACTAGGCGTCGGGTTAACGTCTATGGAAAAAATGATTTATGGCAAGCTGACTTGGTTGAAATGATACCATATTCAAAGATAAACGCTGGTTATAAATACATCTTGGTTGTAATTGACTGTTTTACGAAATTTTCTTGGGCAATACCATTAAAGTCTAAGACAGGTAAAGAAGTCGCTAACGCAATGTCTACAATATTACTTGATCGCTCACCAAAACTTTTACAAGTCGATAACGGAAAAGAATTTTACAACACCACTTTTGTCGCTTTGATGACCAAGTATGGCATACATAAATATTCAACTTTCAGTATTCTAAAAGCGAGTATAGCGGAAAGGTTCAACCGTACTTTGAAAGGGAAAATGTATAAGGAGTTCACTGCCCGTGGGTCACACGAATGGGTTTCAATTTTACCAAAGTTACTTGACGAATATAATAATTCACGACATAGGACTATAGGAATGACACCAATACAAGCAGATTCCAACCCCGCTTCAGTGGTAATAAAACATCGTGAAATTAATACTGTAAAATCAAATTCAAAGTTGGTGATAATGTTCGTATAAGTACACAAAAGGGTGTGTTTACAAAAGGTTATCTACCAAACTGGTCTACGGAAATATTCGAGATTATTAAAATAAATAAAACATTACCCGTTACCTATCAATTACAAGATTATATGGGTAAACCTATAGCTGGTTGTTTTTACTCTGAAGAAATATACAAGACCAATTTCCCAAACGAATATTTAATTGAAAAAATTATACGTAAAAAACAGAATAAAATGTATGTCAAGTGGTTGGGATTTGATAATACGCATAATAGTTGGATAAATACACGCGATGTTAAAAAATAGTGTCAGTTGTTTTATAACCATGAACGTGTTCGGTAGTTCTCAGGCGAGTGATACTAGAAGAATTATAACAGATATTCAGTCAAGTAACAAAACGATTTTAAATGATGTGAAACTCCAACAGAAAGAAATCGATACTTTGAAAAATAATATTGTTAATCTAAGTGATAAGATATAAATGTTGGAAAATAATATACAATCAAGTAATAAGTCTTTATTAAATTGTGAAAATCGTATGTCGGAGCTATTTAATGACTGTGCAGAAACTAGTACAGCAATCGCTGTCCATGGACTTGACGTGGCCCAATTAACAGCTGAAATAAATCGTATAACCGGAATATTTGATGAAAATTCATTACCAAATCATGGAACATACATTTCAGAATTAAATTCACGTTTGGAAATCTTGGAAAGCAAAAATATTACGAAAACTTAATTTCACATTTTGGTATGCGGTATTGAAAAATAATTTCAGTCGAGCTGTATACACCATCGTGTTTGGTAGCCTTATGCCAATGTTAAAAATATTTTTTTTTTTTTTTTATAGCTTTTATAGCCCATTGAGGGCCTTCGCTGCTTCCACAATTTCTTGCCACTTCTCTCTATTTTCACTTCCTGCTAGTTCTGTCTCTGGTGCAATCTTTGCTAGGTCTGATTTTATAGTGTCCATCCATCTATGTCTAGGGCGGCCTCTGGGTCTTCTACCATTGATTCTGCCCATCAGAACTTGCTTGCATATGCCATTCTCTCTCCATAAGTGCCCAGCCCATTCGAGTCTCTTGCTTCTAATGAATGCTTTTATATTTGGTTTTTGGAATAGCTGGTATATCTCCCCATTTGTTCTTATTCGATAATCTTCATTTTGTTAAAAATATTTACGTCTTATAAAATATTATATAAATATTTCTAGTAATTTTTATATACATTTAATAAACCTGAAATTATGTCGTCGGCTATCGCAGACATGCAATGCGTTCTTGGAGCAAACAATAAATATTTTATTAAAGAATTGTCTATAGTCGACACCGAAACATGGGCGAACCAACACTGGATTTTTAAAAATTCTAAATCTAAACAGGACAGCAAGAGTCGAAAAACTAATAAGTGGTTGGAACATAACTATCATAAACTTACTATAGAATATGGTGATGTTGAGTATGAAGAACTAAGTAGAATATTGAACTCTTTAAAGTTCTCATGCATATACGTCAAAGGTGAGCAGAAAAAACAGCTGCTTACAGAATTTATACCTCAAGTCGCACTAATCAACATCGAAGACCTTGGATGTCCACGTTTGGACCAATTATGTGATGATGAAACTCTACCTTGCTGTATTTTTCATATGGAATTTAATCCAAAACAATGTACATTCTATAAAGTATTTGCTATAAGGAAATGGTTTATAAATAATTCTTAAAAATTGTATACATTTTATTTAATAAACATAATTATATTTTAACATTGTTTTTTTTATTTATATGTTAACATATTTATGTTAGCATTTACAAGGTTTTTTAATTAAATATATTGGCTTCCATCTACCTGAAACAGAAAAACATGATTATAAACATGAAAAAACTTAAATATCTAACAATTATACCCTAATCTAACTTAAAACTAATAAAACATACATATTATTTACAAAAATATATATACAATGGCATGACAATTTACAAGAAATATACTATTCTAACTTAAAACTAATAAAACATACATATTATTTACAAAAATATATATACAATAGCATGACAATTTACAAGAAATATACTATTCTAACTTAAAACTATTAAAACATACATATATATTTACAACATATAACAAACTATATAACATATAATATTTACAATAAGACTAATTAATAGAAAATATATAAAATCAGGTTATGTAATGTAGAAGGTCTCTCATTAGTCCTTTCTCTTCCTCGTTCCAGCCCCCTCCATCTTCCTCAAGTTCTGGTCATATATCATCTCCCCTGTAAAATTAAGAGAAAATGTTAGTAAAATAATTTAAATATATATATGTTTGTAATAACTTACTCTATACTATAGTGTCCATGTGCTAATGTATTTATTTTATCAACTAGCACCACCCTCTTGTCATCATAGCTGTTGTATGTCAATTTCTTAGTCTTAATCGTCATGAGTTGGTGGTTAAATGACCTTATTGAAACATTATCCCTGTATAACTCTACTCCTTCTTCCCCAAACAAACACTTCCTATGATCTTCCAATGTCATGTGGTTCTTAACCACATGAGCTCTGATACCTTTTGCCTTGATCTTTTCTCCTCCTACTCTGTCTTCTGGACCAGCATATACATTAAACGCATATGACTTGGCCCTCAACGCAACAAACTCTGTAATAATATTAGCATCCACCTCATCAGAAAACAGCCCTGGTTCCTTCTTTCTGGTCGCTACATAACATGGATGGTCACTGGGCAAGTTGGCGGTGTCCATCCGGTCCAGTAGATTGGAATTAGCAGCCAAGTCTACATAAAAATCATCCGTCTGAATATGATATACTAATGAATCTGGAAAAATAATGATATTATTATATTATATACAAGAGTATAGTTTTAATATATTTACCTGTATCAGTGTACATTAATTTAATTTTGTCTCCATAATGTTTCTGCATGATATTGTAGTGGTAATCGTACATTAGCGTTTTGCTAATGTCGAGCACTGCAAATCCTGTAAATAATAAATGTGTTAATAAATGCATTATAAAAGTGTATGATAAAAGTATATTTACCAATATATATAGGTTTGTCGAATTTAATAATTTTATTCTCCAAAGCGACAGCGTTCAGGTTTTCATTATAATTAGTACAGTGCTTGAATGTACTCTTATTTATCAACTTCTGTAATCTCCTCTCACATGACACCAACTCCATCTTCATCTCCTTCCTCTTCGATTGCATAGTCTTCCCTGAAAAATAAAAAATGTTGGTAAAAATGTTCAAGTAGTATAAATAAAGTAACATACCGAATACAGCGTTATTCATCAGCTTAAAAAAATCTTTCTCAAAATCGTTCTTAGCCTTCTTCCTCATCTCTGTGTTTAACTTAATATATTTAGCCAACCAATCCGACTGGTTAAATTGTATAACTCTATGTACCTGTAAGAAAAAATGTTAGTAAAATCTGTTTGAAATCTAATAAAATACAAAATATTTACTTTTTCAACTAACAAACCATTCTTAATGGCCTGCTGTAGGTTTCTATAATGTATAACATAATTTTTTTTCTTCTCAAATGTTGCCATCAACTTCCTAACCTTCGAGCCTCGAGGCACGCTGTTTTGCGGCAGGAAAGGCAGGTCGTTATGTCCGTTATGCAAGTGTCTTGGGTACGACACGTCCACCTCATACACTCGTCCTATGGGTGAAGTGTCGTCTAAATCGTTCAATCCATTCAATGTAGGTTCAACCCAGTTGAACCCACCGTACGGCATGTACTGGGACATTGCCCACCCGTACAAGTTGTTACCTGTAAAATAAAATTAATAAGTATGAAATATAAAAATTAGATTTGAAAAAATATACTTACAGTCCTGATATATAATCCATGATTTCTCCTTGGTCTCATCATACCCCGGGGTTTTTACATTATTCGCCTTTCCGTACCTCTTACTCGCCTGCACCAATCCTCCGCGTATACCTATAAAAATAAATAAGATTATTATATATATACATATTTAATAAAATAAAATACTAACCATTTTCAAACATCAATAACATGTCGTAATCATGCAATAACTGGAGCTTTTGCCCCGTGAACTTTAGCATGGCATCGAAACTAAGTCCAGGGGCGGTGAAATAATGAGCGGCGTCCAGGTTATACGCCCTAATGCACACGTCACGGAAGTTCTCGAAAACATCAGCCAGCAGTAACACATCAATTTTCAGGTACAGATCGCTATATTCCCCCAACGTCGTGCAGCCAAAGTGGTCCCAGACCTCCTTCGCGTGTTCAAAATCTTCCTCCTTAATCCCGGTCTCTGTCAACGAACTGTAAAAATCTCTCTTACTCGGTAATCTTGTATCCTCCAGCCGCTTCCAACTATCCGTGTACTCGTACGGGCACACCCCCTTACGAGTCACGAGCGGTATATCTCCGGCGACAAAATGTTTGGCTGTCTCACGGAAGTTCTCATGTTCAGGTGTAACCAAATTTTCAGCCAGGGACGATAAACTTGACGCCATAAACCGAAACGTATCGATAAACCGAACAGTGAAGGTACTACTTATATATTTCGAGAAAGATATATATTTCTCCTCACTGTTCGGTATAACGTTGATAGCCTGTGTGTCATACCCAAGCTCCGTCACTATTAAATGGGCGTCATAGTTGGTAAGGTTATGGAAAAATACGGGGACAAATTTAGGTTGTTGTAACTCTAAGTTATACCCAGAGCACAAGGTCTGCCTAAATTTGCCCGTGAGATGGTCATGATCCCTAACCTTATCGCCCCCGACTAATATGCATTTGCATAAGTTACACGCATTACACTCTTGGTGTGTTTTTTCTTCACCCTCGGTCATGATTAAAGGAATATTTGTCTTCAATAGACCTTCGATTTTCTGGGCCACCTCAACTATCGTCTCCACAAAATGTCTCGCCACGTCCGTCCTGTCTTCGCTGCCTCTATAGATTACCGGCCCCGCCGGTATCTCGTGTTGAACCAATAAATCCGCCGGCACGTCGTCGCTTGCCTTCACCAAAAACCCGTAACTCATCGCTTCGTGTTTTTGGGTAATCGTGGTACTACCCCCTCTATTCTCCTCCGTCTTCGCCAAGATCGCCTCAAAATCCGCGTATATAACAAACGGATGTCGCTGTGTCTTTTTCCATGCCCTGAACTCAACACAATCACCTTCCTTCGGCATCTCTGGTAAAATTGGTTTGTGTGCCCCACAAATCAATTTGTGTTGGTCCAGGGCCGCTTGCCCGCTCAGCTTGTATTTTAAATGTCGGTTGTCGAATGACGTAAAACATCTTTTACAAAACACTAATCTCTCGGTATGTTTCGTTTTTTGCGCACGTATGAGCCGGGAAAAATTTGAAATATATATATAATGTGAGTTGTCTCCGTCCGTTACCAGCAACAGGTCGAAATGGTTCGGTTTCTCTACGTCAACCACTCGCAGCGGGTACACCTCATACCTCGGGGACTTTGGCGGCTGTATTTTACGGTCTAACCCATAGATGTTTACGGATACATTATTATTATTTTTTTCGAATTTATTAATATCGGACAGTGGTGTAGGGTAGGTGATGCCATCAAAGTTATATTTTGCCTCGTGCTTTTTATAATTTTCTCCTACACAATATTTATATTTATCGGATAAATTTTCGGTCACATGCCTCGCGAGAATCGCCCACTTGAAGCACTCCTGGTCTATATTCTGAGGATTGATGGTGGCTCGCTTCCTATCGATATACGCCGGTAACTCTATATACGATGAACCGCCTATCGGCATATATTTATACACTCCTAGCAATAACCCGTCTATCGACTCTAGTGTAAATCCACTTCCTCTCCCGGTGTAATCGTCCTTCTCCTTCATCAACTTCATGTACGCTATCTCTACAATCGTCCTAATATCACTATCAGGATAAATTTCTACCGCTACTGTTTTAAATGCCCGGTTCTCTGATGAATTGGGGACGTTCGGACGATTGTATGTCGCCTCAAGCTTCAAATTAAATTTTATTGCGTGTTTTTCTACGTGTTTTTTTAATAAATTTACTAGTTCAGGTATGAGTGGTCGAAGAAAGTCGGAATAAATCAATGTATTATTGAGATTTTTAGCATAGTACCACACGATTTTACGGCTTGCAGACGACAAAATTTCTACGAACCCGGGTGACTTGACGAGATTCAACCTAACCTTTTTTGCGTTAACAGCCGACACGGTGTTGGCGGTCGAGACGCGTTTACCGTTAACCCCTGTAGTTGTGTAAGAATCTTTAAAAATAAAAAAACCTAATATTAATAACTAATTAACCTCACATCTGATATATAAAATCTAACGACATATAAATAAAAATCTATTTAAAAATCTTACGATAATATTTCTCAAAAATTATAATCTATGAAAGAAAAATTCAGCGGGTCTTTTAAAAATCTTATTGTTTCTGATAAATAAAATAAAACTAACCTGCATCCTCAAATTCGTCCATGACTTGCATGCACATATCGTCTTCGGCTAACATGCTTGAACCGCCGGCCGGGACATCGGGTACAAATACTTGCGGCGCGATTTGGATCTGTGGAGCTTGAGCAAATTGAATCACGCTTGCTCGTGCTGGCTGATCGATGATCGGGGCAGCGGGAAATGGTCTCAAATGGGCTGGAACATTTATGTTACCTTAGGAAAAATAATAAATTAATATTTAATAAGATTACATAAAACGTATACAATTTCTATACATACCATGAATATTCTTCATATGCCTTTTAAGATTCGACTTATCGTTGAACAATTTATCGCATTCAGTGCATGGGAAACGTATGCCCGCATGAGTTTTGCCATGTCTGTCCAAACTGTCTTTACGTGTGAACACCGACGGACACTGATCGCAGTTGAACATATTTAAAATGTTTGAAATAAAAACGAGATGAAAAATAATATAGTGTTTAAAACACTTGTAAAAATTAAACACTTAGAACAATTGTAAAAACTGATGAACGAATTATGAAGACTGTGAAAACACGGAGAGAGCAAAATGCGGGTAAAGGTATGGGTGTCTGGAACAGACTGACTATGTCTTGGCGGGTAACGGAGCAAGTGTCCAGAAATCTGAGCATTTGTGGTAGGAGTAGCATTTCAAGCCGTGGATTACCAAAATATTAATCGGGTATTTACTATGATAAATGTGTACATCACTAGTTATTACCAATTATTTTAGGAACCATCGTTTATCAGTACAAATTCCAGGAATTGTCCTGTGCGTGTTGTCAACAACCCAACGACGGACCGGACGGTACAGGTCGTTCCGCTAACAATAGGATTTAACAAACTTGCCGATAACAATAGATTTAATCCCAGCGCTCGAAGAGACCTTATAAAAACAGTTGCTAACATACCAAGAAATGCGACCATATGTCAATAAATATTATAAAAGATAAAAATTGGCGACATAAATTTAAGGTTAAAAATATACAAAGGGGTGAACATGTGTATAGCCTTGATGAAGAATGTTAACAATAGTTAGGGTATGTCGGGACACACATGTCGTTGCCTGTATACAAAGGGGTATAGTCACAACCCTTGTTGGCATTAGTTAGGGTATGTCAGCATACACAAGACGATTCATTCGTATAGAATGTAATTGTATTACAAATAAAAACGTGTAGCATAAGTCCTTGATACATATCAACCAGTTATTACATCGAGATGTGTACAATAATATTCACGCAGCTATATACATTAAGTATCATAGTTACAGGTAGACCGGCTCTGTAGCTTAGTGGGTTAAAGCGCCAGAATGTAAGACGGAGATCGAGAGTTCGAATCTCTCCAGAGCCTTTTTTGCATTATTTATTTATAGAAAAATTGAGACAATAAATGCGCATGCGCGGAAATATAAATGTTGGTTACTTACCGGATAGGGCGGCGGCGTCGTCGGTGTGCGAAAGATGGGGTGGGTTGGATGAGGTTGTGAATAAAATATATGTCGCGCACGTGTGAGTGTTTGAATATATTGCGGATAAGTATAATAAATATATGATAAATAATATGATAACATAACTGATAACCAGATGACTGCTGCGCTGATATATTGATTGGTAGTGTACACAATAATATGTACGGTAATATGGTATGCATACGATAATATGTGTTGGTCAGGTCGGGGTATTTACTTAGTGCTTTTCATATTAACTAATACAGCTATATACGTTAAGAATCACAGAAACAAGTATATCGGGTCTGTGGCCTAGTGGGTTAAAGCGTCAATGCTATAACTCGGGGGTCGAGAGTTCTAAACTCTCCAATCTTTTTTTCAATATTTATTTAATGAAAAAAATATTACATTAATATATACGATAATATGGTGTGTGTACAATAATATGCACAATAATATGGTGTGTACAATAATATGTTATCATATGACTGGTAGATAAGAGATTGATAACTCTGTGTTGTACATTATGTCCGTCACGTGACGGATCAGGCGGCGGCGGCATGACGATGAGGAGCAAGGACGGGGAGGGGTAAAATATACGTCGCGTACGTGCGCGATCGGGAGGGCGAGGAGACGAGGAGACGAGGAGATCAGCAAGGACGAGGAGACGAGAAGACGTGGGGACGAGGAGACGTGGGGATCAGCAAGGACGTGGGGATCAGCGGTCAGAACATACATTTTTATACTACTTCCATGACATGGTCCGAGGAATGGGTGGAGCGAAGATTAACAGTACCATGGATTTGAAGTCAGGCAGGTGGGTCTCTCACCAGAGGTTTCACGGCGTTTAGGACCCAAAGAGGATTATTCCAGTTTAGAGTAATGCCTTTCGGACTTGAAAACGCCCCCGCCACATTCTGTCGCTTGGTAAGCGAAGTCTTCCGTGGGCTAGTTGGTAAATTTGTGTTGGTTTATTTGGATGATATTGTGGTATACTCGGAGAGTCCCAAACAACATTTAAACCACATGCAGAGAGTCTTGGAGCGCTTCCAGTCTTACGATCTGACGTGCCAACAGAAAAAATGTACATTCGGGGTTATATTCCTAGGTTACGTCATGTACAGTGAAGGAATAGACCGGGAACTGGAGAAAATGACGGCGATTCAGGAATTACTGGTTCCAAAGAAGACAAAAGACGTGTTACGGGTGTTAGGCGTTTGTGGTTGGTATAGTCAGTTCGTGCCACACTACGCCGAGAACACAGCACTCAAGAGTCTGTTGGCCGAAGGGACCAAATGGCGTTGGTCAGAAATTGAGCAAAAGGCGTTCCAGAAGTTGAAGGACTCTTTGGTGTCCGCACCAAGGCTCTGCCCTCCTCTTCCGGGTAAGCCATTCAATCTACAGACCGACGCAATCGAAGTCGGAGTTGGTGCCGTGCTCTTCCAGCGGGGGAGAGTGATGACAGGAAAATCATTTCCTACGCCAGCAAAAAAGTCAATCCAGCACAGGGAAGATACTCGGCAGTCGAACGTGAATGTCTAGCAATAGTTTGGGTGGTTGACAGGTTCAGGCCTTATCTTGAGTCTGGTAAGTTTATGTATTCACAGATAACGCAGCACTCAGATGGTTACAGCAAGCTCGCTGTACCAACAGCAAACTAACGCTGACTTCAATATACCACCCGCCTGCCAACCCGGTAGAAAGACGAAATCAAGAGTTGAAAAAAAGGTTTCGAACCTTACTTATTGATAAGCCTCATCATCTGTGGGATGTCTACCTGCCACACGTGTTGTTTTCCGTAAGAAACAGAGAAAACCGAAACACCGGGCAGTCACTACATACACCTAACCGTGAGAAAACACTAACTAATCATACCTTGTTTTAGATGGCAGAACGAGGAAATCATCTGCTACCAACCCGTAACAACCGGCCATCCTGTTGCATGATTGCTACGCATATGGAAAAGCTCCGGGCAATAGCTGCGCAGTTGTTGCGGGAAGCCAGGAGGCTGTCGGGCGATGGTCCGGAGGACATGGTCGGCGGTTGGTCGGCCGAACGCGCGGCCACCACATCGTTCGGCCGGATACAGGCAAGCACGACTGCGTGGGCTTTGTTTGAGCGGGGATTCGCCGAGGGACGCCGGTCCACTCGAGCGAACACCCCTCAGCCCTCAGCCGCCAGGCCTAGGACAGGGCCGCCCGGGCGAGTGCCACCTCGTTGAGCACCGCCGGCGTACCAATACACGATGTGCGGGACAGACGGGGGCGTTTCCAGCCTCAACCACCAGCTCCGCAGCCAGCCCAGCAGCCCGGAGTGCAGCCACAGCCTGCAGAGCCACCGGTGCAGCAGCCGACCACGCTGTCAGCCACGCCGCAACCAGTAACTCCACCAGCTGACTCCCAGGAGCGACAGCTAGCCGTGGTGGAGCGATGGATCGAGGCCATGAAGGTGACGTCCGTGGCTCCGCACCCCGACTCGGAGTAGTCCATTGGCGATCTTGTAGTCTTGCGGCCTTGGGGGGGGGGAGGGGGTTGTATGTCGTGGTCGTTATCGCAACGACCACGGCGTCTCCATCGACGTCCGCGAGATCGCGACCGACAACCGGTCTGGCCGCCGCTGGCGTCACGAGCCGCTGGCCCGGCCAGCGGCGGTGGTGATAGATAAGTTTTAGCCGGACCATCGTCAGCACTGCGCGCGTCGAACACTTTTGATATAGTATTATTATATTACCATTTTTGTTAATAAACGTGTGTATCTAAATCTACGTCATTCCATTCTTCCAAACCGTTCCTACACCAACAGCATGCTTCAGCCGGCCACCAACTCGGATTAAATTATTTTCGTCTATAAAAGGCTTGAAATGACGTAACAAGCTCTTACAGTGTACTAGACGCGAGTTTTGTAAGTCAGATAGTTCACGGTCAAAATATACAGCCTGAATTCGTTTTATTATACAAATCGTAGTTATATCGTATTCGATGGTCTGTATTGGTCCGTAATACTTATCGACGTATTTTGACAATGTGTTGCGAATAAAGCATTTTGTTAACGACGAATATCGATTGTAAAATGTCTTATCTTGATCATTTAATCGTCGTCACACACGAAGCGGTTTTCGATTCCGTAATTACCTCGATACTTGTAATCGTTTCTGTTCCTTTCATTGGCCACTTAGACGATCTATCGAGTAGCCATTTCGGACCGTTCCACCACAACTTGAGATTTTTGATCTGCGAAGGCCAGCATCCACGCGACACAATGTCCGCTGGGTTGTCGTGAGTACCTACGTGGGACCATTCATGTATTAACGTTCGCTCGTGTATCTCTCCAACCCTATTAGTCACGAATGTTTTCCATTTAGACGATTGAGATGATATCCACGCTGAGACCACCATCGAGTCGGACCAGAAAAACCTCTTTTTTATTGGCAGGTGTAAATTTGGTGCATACTTGGACGCTAGACGTGCCAATAATACAGTGGCTAGTAATTCTAGACGCGGAATTGAAACTGTTTTTAATGGGGCAACACGTGATTTTGAACATATTAAATTCATAATGCATTTACCGTTGGTGTCTAGTACACGTAAGTATAAGCACGCACCGTACGCGGTTGCGGTCGCGTCAGAAAAACCATGTAATTGAAGATCGGTTATCTCACCGTCACCAATTAATGATCTGTTGATAACGAGTAAGTTTAAATCACTTAGTTTTAGATGGTTATTCCTTCACTCCTTCTCGATATTAGACGGTAGCACAGCATCCCAATTCGTATTTAATTGCCATAGCTGTTGCATTATTATCTTAAACTTAACTATTACCGGGCTAATTAAGCCCAGTGGATCAAACATTGACACTATTTCGGATAAGATTACCCGCTTCGTAATACGCGTATTTTCGTTGAACGGACATGCAATAAGCGTCAATGTTTTGGTTCCAATACATACCTAATATTTTGGTAGTATTTTCAAAATCTATTAAATTGTCATTAGCATTTACATTTGTTGCCGTATCAACGTTTTCTAACAAACTAGGGTTATTACTAGACCACTTACATAATTCCATACCGGCTCTTTGCAAAACTGTAATTAAATCGTCACGTAGCTTTAATCCTTCCGATATCGATCCTGCATCGCCGAGAAAGTCATCGACGTAAAAATCGTGTTTTAAAGCACGACAAGATTCAGGAGAGTTGGGGGCAGTTGTCCGAAAAATGATAAGAACCCGAGTCGAAAGACGGCGGCACAAAATAAGCTGCCAACATTCAATTTCTAAAAATTATATTTTTGTTTGTGGGGTTTCACTGATCCACTGTATGATAATTATTATATTATTTGATAATAATTATATTTTATTTAATCTATGTACCACGGTTAATTTACAGATTTTGATAACAGGAGACATAAATGTCCCGCAAAAAAAATATTTAAAAATTAAATAACAGAGTTTCCAACATATAAATACAAAAATCTTAATTTAAAATGTCTAAAAACCTAGTTGTATACTACCGATGTACCTACCTAATACCTCCTATTGGTTGTAACATCATATAATACATGTTTGGGGTAAAACATTTAATTTTAAACTTTTAATTTAATTCTAGTTGTATCAAATTTGTAATACTTGTGTTTTTAGACGGCTTATTATGCATAGATTACTATTACCGCTACACTACCATCACATTCATTTGCAGACAGTACTTAAAAATATTGAGTTATAACGCCACAGCCCACAAGTGTAGAACAAATTGGAAATGTATCTCTGCAACAGATTTATTACTGTTACTAAAATAAACATTATTATTTATATGTAATATTATACCCATTCAGCACTCAATATTTTAAAATTGGCAAGAAAACATACATTTGCATCACTAAACACAATATCTTTCTTGAATAACTGTTAGAAGCCATCTTAATAAAATAAACAGTGAGTTTATAGTTTAAGTTAATTGTACAAAAATATTAAAAATATTATCGATTTCTTGTGTTAAATTAATAAAATTGTTTCAATACTACCTATATTAATTAAACAAACAAACCTGAATTATTTCAGTACACACTATAGGTACTATATTAATAACTATAAGGCACAGCATTAGAACTTTTATGCAGAGGGTTCTGTGTGGTTCGGATACATTGTGTACACGAACAACAACGACTGGTTTTTTCATAAGCTACAGTGATTACTAAGATAAATAATTTAATTTATTTTAACACAACATAGGTAGAGTAGCAGACATTTATCTAAATAGATAATATGTATGAACTTTTTATTAATTCAAATTGTTTAAATAATAAATGCTATATAATGTTTTTTTCTTAACTTGATCTATAATGATGATGATGTATTTAACTTTCACATTAATGTTGAACATCAAGAACATGGTATGTACTAAGCAGTATTGAATAAAATA
Source organism: Sitobion miscanthi (assembly GCA_008086715.1). NCBI lineage: Eukaryota > Metazoa > Arthropoda > Insecta > Hemiptera > Aphididae > Sitobion > Sitobion miscanthi. The sequence continues at coordinate 63,162 of SSSL01000034.1, read as the reverse complement.
CTGTATATCTATTTAAAACTTACCATAAATTAAGTATTGACTAAAATATATTTAGTTAATAATCAATTTAGTGTTGTACATTAGTCAAATAGTATACAAATTATAAAAAACAAACCATTATTCATTATATTTATTGTGTTAACACAATAAAATTGTCCATTTATAGATCATTTAATCCACGATCATGATTATACGGTGCATGATATTGAAAAAAATTTTAAGTTTATTGCATATTATAACAATTATATTTAAATTCTAACTTTTTGATGAAACGAGTTATTCTAATTGACATTCATTGTAACCTAACATTTGAAAATATCAACTATGTAATTATTGTGATTATATGTATAACTATTTACAACTGCATGTGGTATAACTTAATGACATTTTTTCAAGGGTGAACCTAGAAGTTGAAGTTAGATGCCCATTTTGTTCATTACTCGTTAACCGTTTTTCCAGAAGAAGTTTTTCCAAGCAGAACAATCTCCTAAATGACTTGGGTACATGCATACATCAGTTCCTGTATCATGCTGACTAAAATTGAAAAAAAAACAATATTAATTAAATTAATTTGAAAATTTTAGTAATTTAAAGGCTCAATATCATGTTAAAAATTAATGTAGTAAAATAGTAACCAATTAATATCATTCATAGTCCCAACAAATAGTTTGTTCCAATATAATATAGCAAAAATACTTATGTTATAATTGTGAACTTAGAACGTATATACTTATATTATTTAAAATAACATAAAAAAATAACAATATAAACATGTAGACTTTTTAATATTATGAATAATTAGTAACTCTATCACCATTTACCATAACTATAAAATTTAACAGAAAGAACCGTATTCATAGTCGATGCTTAAGTTAATTTTGGTTATTTAAAAATGTAAAAATTGTGATAGGAATTAAAAGCAATGCTTATACTAGGTTTCAAACATTCTCAATTTATTATTATTTCTTTTCTTAGGCCAAATCAAGGTCTCGTTTATGAATCTCATTTGAGACATAAGTAGATATGACTTAAGCAATAAATTAAGCACCGCCTATAAATACTGCCTTAAACAATTACAAAAACTCAGGTGTTAAATCCACATCTGACTGCAACATTGTAAGATAAATAATTATTGTTCTAGTGTATCTAGTTGTTTCAGATGCATCATACCAAAAAGTAATACATTATAAGAATTTTAATACTATACAGAACTCACATGATTTCAGTTATGAAGGTTTGAATGTGATTGGTGTAGCTTGTAAATAGCATATTAAGTTTAACTTGGTTTCTGCAATGGTTTTAATTCTTTGAATATACATTTTACCTAGAAATAATACATAGTTGTGTAACATAAAATTTACATAATACGCAAGCAGGTTAGTAGCCAAAAACTATGTACAACTTACGAAAATTTGAGGTGAACTGTTTAAATTAGTAATTTTTATACTGCACGTCTGCACACGATAGTGAACAATGAATATGTTGTACAAAACCTACTTGAAAAGTAAAAAATTAAATAAAAAATATCAATATATTAACGAATAATTATTATTATTTACATTTGAATTGAGCATAACCTCAATTATTGTTTGCAGACATTTTAAGTGGTATCCATCTAAAACTTAAATCGCGGTTAAACTAATTAATAATTCGTTATCATAATTTACAATCTAAGATTAATTGATAAGGCGAATTTTGTACGGTTTTTTGGTTTTTTTATGCTTTTTGAAAGCCATCTATTTAACTACTGGAAAACTCGTTACACCGACCATTTAAATGAAATCTCCATAAAATTCTCTATCGATAAACTTTAGATTTCACCATTTCTCGCTCTCATATGTGGGATTACTCTCATCCACAAACAGAAGAACCACAATAGTTCTGAATAGAGTACATACCTAATATTATAATATACATCTGCCATTTACTTATTTACTATACGTTTATACCTATTGTCCAGCGTTAGTAAATTTCAAGACATGTCATATTATAGTATTATAACAAAATACATTTAATTACAATCATTTTCGAGACGTATACATCATTAACTTTGATGATTGAAATTTAAAGTTCATCAATTATTTAAACAATTGTTTATGTTTAACACCCTTAAATAGATTTACTGTCGATGAGATTATTTGAATAGGCAACTACTTCTAGGAAAACGACTGGCATAGAATGTAGTATGCTGCTGGCGTAATTACCAAATGCGAACAAACGTATTAAAATATGTAATAGTTTTTAAAGTTCAATAAATAATTTATAAGTCGTAGATGACGTTCACATAAGATAATATTATACTTTTGAAACGTTTCGGTTTAGGCTCTTCTAAAACGTGCTCCCGGAGTCAGGGGTCCTCGACCAACCCCCCTAGGTGTATTTTGGGAAAGGTTTAGTTTTTGTACGACGTTTCTGAAACTCGAGATTTGTATAGTTTGGAGGTCGGTAATTAAATTCAGCATCTTGTGTCGAGACCATAGGATCCGTATTTCTCCGTCTTTTGGAGCTTCAAAAGTTAAAAATTTTCGTTTTCCGGCGCGGACACTTAGATTTTGGGTGCGGCGAGCCATTTTTGTAGTCAGGTGTTATAGAGGACTTTACACCGTATCAATGGGTACCGAAATCGAGGTTATCCGACTTTTGGTTCGGGAGTTATGATTTTTCGTGAGTTTTTTGTACTTAGAAAATTACGAAGTTACGTGGATTTTGGATTTTGATTTTCGTTTGATCACTACGAAACTCGAAATTCTGGTCTTTTGGTGTACGTGGATTCAAAAATGGTCTATGGTCGAAATACGTACGATCATTATTTCGCCCGTAATCGGAGTAGCAAAAAGTTGAAAAATACATGACGTGGTTATTCGTATAACGTTTATACGGATATACGTTTCCTTATGGTATACGTCTGTATAACGTTTTAAGTAATAATTATTTTGAACTTTTTTTCGCATTTATTTTAGTAAGCGTGTAGCTCATTATTTATTTATGTGATTCGATAGGTATATAAGAAAAAAAAATTAAAACCTATAAAATAATAGGCCAATTATTTACTCTAATATAATATATATTTGAGTTAACATCACAAAATTGGATGAACATTTTGAAGTACTAGTTCCTTTAATATGGGTTGTATCGTCTTGTAATCTTTGAGGTTCAATGAAGTGACACCTCTTGATCAGATTTATGTTCTCGAAAAAACCGCGTCTCGTGTTTAAGCTTAAGAAATTAGCAAAACAAAATTTCCCGCCAATTTTTTTTTTTGAATAATTCAAATTTTGAACACGTAATTTACTTACATAATAATTGAGATAAAAGGAGATGAAGGATTTAGGTTTTTAGATAGGTTTTTCAAATTCGTATTATATCGAAAACCTAAATCATTCAATATAAGTCCTATCGTTATGAAACCTTCAATGATCGAAGCAGAAGCGTACCTAGATCATTTGCCAGCCAGTAAAAGTTTTTTTTATCTCAATTATTTAGTAGGTAAATTACGTGTTCAAAATTTGAATTATTCAAAAAAAAAAAATTGGCGGGAAATTTTGTTTTGCTAATTTCTCAAACTTAAAAACGAGACACGGTTTTTTTGAGAACATAAATCTGATCAAGAGGTGTCACTACATTGAACCTCGAAGATTACAAGACGATACAACCCATATTGAAGGAACTAGTACTTCAAAATGTACATCCAATTTTATGTTGTTAACTCAAATATATATTATATTAGAGTGAATTGGCATATTATTTTATAGGTTTTAATTTTTTTTTCTTATATACCTATCGATTTACATTTATAAATAATGAGCTACACGCTTACTAAAGTATGATACAATAATTGAGATTATGTTCAACTCAAATGTAAATAATAATAATTATTCGTTAATATTTTGATATTTTTTATTTAATTTTTTACTTTTCAAGTAGGCTTTGTACAATATGTTCATTGTTCACTATCGTGTGCAGTATACAAATTACAAATTTAAACAGTTCACCTCAAATTTTCGTAAGTTGTACATAGTGTTTGGCTACTAACCTGCTTGCGAATTATGTAAATTTTATGTTACACAACTATGTATTATTTCTAGGTAAAATGTATATTCAAAGAATTAAAACCATTGCAGAAACCAAGTTAAACTTAATATGCTATTTACAAGCTATATCAATCACATTCAAACCTTCATAACTGAAATCATTTGAGTTCTGTATAGTATTAAAATTCCTGTAATGTATTACTTATTGGTTATGACTTATCACATATGCAGTGGCGTCATTTCAGTTTTTATTAGAGTAGGGCAACTTTTCACTGCTTTTCTGACTCAAAATTTTTTTTACACTCATAGCATAGTGCCATAGTGGTTAAGGGAGGGGGGTGGTGTTGGTAAATGTGCTGACTTAAGGTTGATATAAATACTAGACTGGGGAAAATGCCCCAGTTGCCCCCCCCCACCCCAAATGACGCCACTAGACTTATGATACATCTGAAACAACTTAACAGATACATTAAAACGATGTTACAAAGTTGCAGTCAGATGTGGATTTAACACCTGAGATTTTGTAATTGTTTACCGTTAAATTTTATAGTAATGGTAAATGGTGAGTTACTAATTATTCATAATATTAATTAATTTGTCCATAAGGCATAGATAATAATAAATAATACAAGTATGCACTATGGGTTCACAACTATAACACAATAATGTTTGCTATATTATATTGGAACAAAGTATGTGTTGGGACTATGAATAATGCTGATTGGTTACCATTTTACTACATTGATTTGTAATATGATATTGAGCAATTAAATTAATACAATTTTCAAAATAATTTAATTAATATAGTTTTTTTTTTCAATTATAGTCAGTAAGATACAGTAAATGGAGTATGTATGTATCCAAGTCATTTAGGAGATTGTTCTGTTTGGAAAAACTTCTCATGAAAAAACTGTTTCCATTAACAGTTTCACATGGCGGCTTAAGAGTAATCAACAAAATGGGCATCTAACTTCAACTTCTAGGTTCACCTTTTCACCATATGCAGTTGTAAATACAGTTTCCATATATATGCCAATAAATACGGCATTACATACTGTGCAACAAAAATTTTGCTTTTTGCACGAATGCATGATTGTTGATCTTGATGATTGAAATATTAATAAAATTAACAAAATGAACAATACTATTATAATATATTATTGTAAATGCTGAATATAGCCTAGAGGTAGCTATAACATATTACAAATTCAAAATTTCAAATATTGTTAAATCTTAAATGTATATTTTACTAAATAGTAAATACTAAATACTATAATGTTAGTGTACTGGATTACTAGACATTTTATTAATTGCACATTTATATATAATGTATAACTCAAAATATAACTGTCACAAGCAAGGTAATATTATTTTTAAAGTAGATATCTTAATATTTTCACTCAAATAAAAAACCTATAAAAAATCAAGTTAAGGTACAAACTGTCCTCTTTGTACAATATACAAAAACACACACAAATAAACATTACAAATAATTTACAATATATAAGTATGAATAAATATACATAAATCTCAAAAGCTGTTAAGACTTAATGATATTAATAAAACTTTTATCATCTAATAATTTTTATCTATTGTTTTTCATCTTTCTCTCCCTCCTTTAAGTCATAAAAATAAAATACAAATTAGTTACCTATTTTTTTTATATTATTGGTATTGTTTCTTGTTTGTCGTTAACCTAAGGACAAAACAAACTTTATGCACCGAAGTCAAGTATGATAATTTTCTATAGAAACCATTTTTTTCAAAAAATATTGCAGTAATAGCACAATAAACTCATATAATGTAAGTACATTATAAACTTGTAAGCAGTGGCATGTGACATAGGGTCCAAGTGTTGTTCGGGTAACACCCTAAATATGGGTGGGAGGGTATTGAAATACTAATCAAAAAATAGATCGATATAACAGTATTATGAGGTGTAGGTCACCTAAAATTATTTAAGCAACACCAATTTTTTTTATATTAAACGCCACTGCTTGTAAGCAGGGTTGGACAATTTATTGTAACTTGTTACAAGTTACAAGATACTAGATACATCATTTATCAATGTTGTGTAAATGGATAAAAGTTACATTTAAAATTAACATTGATACATAATATATGTTTGTATTTATTCATTTATTATAATTAACAAATTTTAAAAGTTTTTATAACAATACTGTAATAGTTAATATTAATTTGTGTAAAATATTCTTTACAAATTACAAAGAAACAAAAGTAGTAATATTAAATTATTAACAAAGTCAATGGTTTTTATATATTATGCTAATACAATTTAAAAACATTAAATTGAATTGTAATTTTGTATCAATTATTTTCTACTATTTTTTCAAAATTGTGGTCAGATCAATTTCTTCTAGTAGGACAATGAATGAACCCTGCAAAAACAAATAACCTTTCCACTGGAAGAGAGGAATAGAGATTTGTTACAAATCATTTGTATTATATTTAAAATTGATAATAAATAATAATTTATTTGCTTTTGAATCAGCTTTTGTTTGTTTTGAGATGAAAATACAAAAAATCAACTTTCCAACAGTATTTATTCACAACTAATTAATGGGTAATGATAACTTGCATTGGTATTCAAATAAAAGCGCGAAATCATTGTATAACTTTTATCATAATAATATAATTTTTATCAATATAAATTATATAATTGAATTTGTAATTAATTAGGTAATTTCGATTTAATCAGTTGGTACTACTTTTTCGAATTTTGGACCTTATCATTTATCGGGTCTTAATCATTTTTCGGAAAAGTGCATATTACTCGATTCAGGAAATCGCAGAGCTTCATCACTTGACAGTTTGTCCATGCATGCTGTAGCTAAATACGATGCCGTTATTACGCCGTATGTCATCGTTTTCAAACAATATGTATTTAGAGGCTGGTCGGGATTTTCTCGCCACAGAATACGTTGGTAATCGCGTTGACTTTCAGTGACCCAAATTTGTCTGTACATTTTTTTTATATCTGCGGTAATAGCATACCTGTGTATTCTAAATCGTGCCATTATAGAAACCAATTCCTCTTGTATGCTTGGCCCCTTTAATAACACGTTGTTTAAACTAAGGTTGGTGTCCGTTTTCGCCGATGCGTCAAACACTATACGCAATTTGGTGCTTGTACTACTATCTTTAAATACGGCATGATGCGGTAAGTAATAACACTGATCCGCCGCTGGAACGGAGTTTGTAATCAACATGTACCCGAGTTCTATATATTCGTTCATAAACTTAATGTAACCACCCTTCAGGTTTTTATCTGCTTGAAAACGCCTTTCCAGTGACATAAATCGGCGCAACGCTCTATTGTACGAATTTCCTAACTTGAGCGTGCATTTGTAACGCAACAATAAAACGACCATCATTATCTCGTTGAACATTTTTTAAAAAATGCTGTTAAAACGCACGCTCTTCTATAGTGTATAATTCATCGGACTTTACTTCTTCGAGGCGCCAAAATGCGGCCATTTTCTCTTTATTAAATAAATCAAAAAATATTTTTGCACTAAGTATCATATCTATGGCTTGTGGCGTGCCGAATGCAGGGTCAGCCATTGCTAAACCTGCGGGTATCTTTAAATTAGGTGGCACTATAGGCATTGATGGTAAATTACTAGTCAATTTAGGTGAAGTAAAAAATCCAAATTTCACAATTAATCTGTGACGCGTGATTTAATGGTTGTGTTTACTATATGCGACGCGGTATGTGATGATTTGCTGATACCTACTACAGCACACGATGATTTCGTGCGTTTTAATCGTAAATGCTGTGCTAGAGATTCTGTAATAAAATTATGCTGTGATCCGCTGTCCAATAATACACGACACTGCATTGGTTTGCGATCGACATTATAAACAATTACGGTAGCAGTCGATAATAAAATTTGACTATTATTGTTTTTATGGTAAGCGTACGCACTCATTGATATGGCTGTAGTTTTGCTATTTTCGCCTTCCTTCCCGTCGTTGCGGTCAATAACCTAATTAGTGTGCGGCGTTTGTTTGGCTGGCTTCTCGGAACGCGATAAATGTAATAATCCATTATGCGAGCGCGCACATATTGTACAGCGCCTCGATCGACACCTTTCCCCATCATGTGATCTTAGACATATTTTGCATAGATTGAGCTCGGTTATTCGTTTTATTCGATCATCGATCACTAATCCTAAAAACGACGGACAACGATAAATAGAGTGAGCTTGCTTACAAAAATAACATTTAATTTCGCTGGTAGCGGTGAATGCGCTAGATCGCTTCCTTTTGTTCGTACAAGTTGCCATGCGATTATTTTCTTGAAGCGGATTAATTTGTTGAGACGTCTCTACCGCCTCTAAAACGCGGAATTTGGATTGTACAATTTTCGTGAGGTTTGGAATACTAGAAACTTCTGTTTTTGAGGAGGAAATTTCTCACTCTCTCATAGTTTTTGCGTTCAGCTTGGATACGACCAAATGCATTAATAAAGCTCCCCATTGGTTTGGTCTCTCCCCTAATAATTCTAATTCCTTCTTATGACCTGATAATGTGCCAACTAATTTACGCAGTTGTGAGGAGGATTCCTTCTTTATCGGTTCTAAGTCAAAAATAGCTTGCGTGTGTACTTGTATTAAAAACTTTTTGTTATCATATCACTCTATCAAACTGTTCCACGCCGCGTTATAATTGTCAGCCGTGGTTTGTAGACACTTTATGACACTTTCGGTGTTTCCAGATAGTGATGACCGTAAGTAAAAGAATTTTTGTATGTCAGTTATCTTATCATAGTTATGTACTAATGCCGAGAAAATATCGTGATACGCCGCGCATTCAGTATATGCCCCGGAAGCATATAAGCAAACCATACATTGCTAGAGACCCATAGGAAATAGAGAGCTCTCATTGGTCATATTACATTTGTGATAACATTATAAAATTATCAATATTTCAAATTTATGCTTTTTCTAATTAGAATAGATTTGTTAATTAACATTTTAATTATTTAATAAAATGATTTACCCACCATCATTTAAATATGAAATTGTCAAAGATGACAATGTTAATATAACTTTAAGAGGACGCCTCACGGGCAAAAATACCGTACAAAAAGATGCCAATTTTGTTCCAATAATACAGCTTACTGAATGGTTTTAGAGCAAAATACCTTAATTAAAAGTTGTAGAGGAGAGTTATATCCGGTGCGTAGCAGAACTCGATTTTTGATATTTTAATTTTTTATACCAATTATTCACATGTAAAAAAGTGAAAAAAAGTGAAAACGCAAAACGATTTTATCGATTTTGAGAACGAAATATCAAAAATCGAGTTCTGCTACGCACCGGATATAACTCTCCTCTACAACTTTTAATTAAGGTATTTTGCTCTAAAACCATTCAGTAAGCCGTATTATTGGAACAAAATTGGCATGTTTTACAGAAAAAAAATTTAATTGCGGCCGTCATGTGCTGCTGTCGTTTCTAGCGGCAGCGTTTGTCCCCTCCTAGCTCTGACATCCAGGCGCGCTCGCCGCCGGCAGGTCAAAACCGGTCTGTTATCGGCGGTCTGCGCTTCGCCCGTCGTTGAATTATTTTCATATTATTATTTACGTGAAATAAAACAAAATAAAATTATGCTCGATGCCCGCAACCGTCCTTACATTACCGTATTGCCGTGACAGCCGCGGCTTTGAGAAAAAACTTATTTTTTTAGTTCCAAAAACACGGCTAACTGTTTTAGAGCAAAAAACCTATTATAAAAGTTATAGAGGAGAGTTAAATCTGTTAACGTATAGGACTAGATTTTTAATATTTTAATTCATTATACCAATTATTCACAAATCAAAAAAGTGAAAACAAAAAATGCAAAACGATTTTATGGATTTTGAAAATGAAATAACGAAAATCGAGTCCTATATGTTATATAAAACATCTATAAAAACCTCTTCAAAAACATTTAAACATAATTTCTATATAATATATATTATTTATTGTGTTAAAAATATAAGAATTTATAAAAATTAAAACTTATCTCATCAAATAATCAGTGTATTAGATACCGAAGACACAACTATACAAATTAGTAATTACTTTAAAAGTTTAAAAGTAACAAATAAAATAAAATTTATAAAGGTGATTTATTTCAATACAATTATACATATTATACATTTGATTATTTGAACAATTGTATTAAAGTATGTTAAAAAATAAAATATATTTATACAAGAACATTTATACAATATATAAGTGTAGAAAAAAAGTAAGGTAAACAAAATACATACATACTAATTATTGACTTCCGAAAAAATAATATAAATGTTGTGAATGGTATTTGACAATTATATAATAATATATAATATAATATAATAATACATAATATTAGGTATATAAATACGTACTAAGAACCTTTGGTAAATTAATTTTTAGAACTTGGAGGATTATAACTTAAATTAATGTTTTCTATAGCTGATTTTTTTGCTTTCCTATTTAAATAACATTTTGCTATAAAATATAATAAAAACACTATTATTATGACAACTAAATATTTGTTTGTGTATATAAATTCATAGGTTTTATCTACAATAAGCGAATTTAGTAACATATCTTGTTGGTCTAATTGTTTATTTATTTTATTGAACGCTTCTTTATTAAATTTAATATTTTTTATTTCATCGAAGTGAATCGGTTTGGGATAGGCCTGATTTGAAAAATTGAATACATTACAGCATGAATCATTCGTAAGAGATAAGTCCACTGGAACTGAGAAATATGATGTTTGATTTAATACTTGTTCAGTTTTTAGTACACCTTTCGAGGTGTAAGCAATACACCCAGACTTCAAGTATAACTTTCCAGAACTTTTAATTTTAATTTTTTGAGTGAAAGACTGTTTATTACAAATTATAGTAATTGTAGTGGGTTTTTCACATACAAAAAACCAATGGTTTTTGAAAAATGAGGGATACCACATTTCTGTTTTGAATTCAGAGATATAAGTATCACATTGAGGTGGTTTAGTTACAGAATTTTTAGTAATTCTGTTACACATGTGGGGTCCGTGTCACAATTATGTATAATTTCATTAAATCCACAAACAAATATTTTATCCACTACTTTACAGTTATTTAAATCTGGCCAAATAAAATATTTGGTCATTATTTTGTCCATTAACAAATACATAGAATTCTTAGTCATATGGAGAAATTGACCATGTTCATTAATTGGAATGTAAATCGGTAATATGTAATAAACGTTGAAATTTTCTATAAGGCAAAGAGGAAATTTTAAAGAAAAAATAAATCTGTCATTTACTGTGTGCATTTCAATACTTAATATTTTGAATATTTCTTGAATATTATCCTTATCAAATTTAACAGGGATTTTCAAATCATCCGGGAGAATAATCTGAATATTTTTTATTTCCGATAGCAATTGGTCGGGTGTTATTATAAACGCATCTACTATATTGTTCTGTACGTTAGAAATTACTCTTTGCAACTTACTTATAAACATGTCCAATTCAAATATAGAGTTTTCTAAAAGAGTTATCGAACTTAGAATAATAATTTTTCTGTCTTCCTTAACTATCTCAATAATCATTTCGTTCACTTTTTTCTCGCCTTCTTTCATATTTGAATCAAAAATTTTCTTATTTTCATTAAATGATGTAACAGAATCGTTAAAATTAATTATTGTGCTTTTTACTATAGATATCTGATCATGAACAATACGCATTACATCTTTCTCATTGTTTTCTAATTTATCGATCGTACTATCATATCTTCGTACATCGTCAGCATCAGCTATTCCATACATCCATTTGAATACCGTACCCCCAAACTCAAAAGATCGCTTAACTTTTTTGTTATGTCTACCCATTTGTACAATTAAACTTATCTCGTTTTCCAATCTATTCGCGTGTTTTTTTAACTGATACAAAGTTATAGATATATCTTTGAACTCAATTAGTTCAATTGATTTTAACATTTCCCTAATATTTTTAAGACTGTTATTATTGACCCCCCACACATCAAGGAAAATATTATAAAATATGAAGAAAAAAAAAAGAAAAAAAAATTATAAATTATATTATACTTGTTGAACTTATATATTTTTTTTCATGGTTAAATAATAGGAAATTGTTGCTCGTTACCCTTTTATTATATTAATTTATAGGTAATATGATTATAATTTATTTTTTAAATATAAATATGGTGATAAATAATATAGGTCACATACTAAATCTATTGATTGATTTTATACATTTGGATTTGATAAACTGTAATTAATTCAATTGTGTAATACTTATATGTACCTATAGTAGTTTGTATATTAATTTTAAACAAACAGTTACCTATATAAATAATGTTTTGCTTAATTTATGTTACAATTTGTTAACATTATATTATACAACTATACATTTTAAATTAGTAATTTTTAGGCAGAGAATGTCTCCGATCTCTAAAAAATACAGATTGATAAATAATGATTTTAGAGCATTGTTATTATCATTACTATTATATCATATACTAGCTCTAAGTGAAACTCGGGGCCGGTTAGACTCGCTGAGAGTGGGTACCGATTTTAGAGACAATGTCGTTGGAATTATAAAAGTCGCAAATGCTGTAAGACGAAAGATTAGGACTTGTGATAAGGAATAGTGAAATGGATTAGAGATAAGGCTTGGGACTTTGGCGGGAATGTTTAAAAGTTTGAGCGTCCAGCGATCGGTCACGAACGTTGTAAATTGATAGGCTGGATACGATCTCCAGGATCACCTCCCGTTTGTTCGCTGCTTTTGGTTGTTAAAAAGTGTAGAGTCGATAGGTTTATTTGATTTTGTAGATATCAGTCATATAATCACATAGGTAGGTGATCCTTCTACATGCGAAACGTTATCACCAGGTATGCAATCCACCTGCGGTGGATTGCGGACCCCGTTAGTTGCGTAGATAGGTGAATAATCGAAAAAATTTTTGGACCCTCTTGTTAGTTGTAAGTGAGTACCGATTTTGGAGAAACATTCGAAATCTAAATGTCGCACTTATATAGAAGGTAATTTTGTGATAAGAATTTCTGATATGGTCTGGCTCTTTGGCGGTGTCGTTTCGAAGGCGGGAAAGTTTCAGTGTCTAGAAATCTCCCATGGTCCATAAAAACCGGCAATTCAATGATGATACTATCCTCCATGTCCGGTGCTTTTTTGTATGTGTAAGAAAATGTTAATTCGAAAACCTGCATATTAGAGTGTCCAGCAAGTCAGTCATTACCTGTCTAACACAAAACAAAAATAAGCAATCCAATTGCGGCGGAGAGTGGTATGTGCCGTCGCATGCCCGGTGCTATTTCTTATGTAAAAACTGTAAAGTCAAAAACCGTGTTGGAGTGTCTAGCAAGTCAGTCATCTCAAGTCAAAATCGATTAGCTTCCAATTAGCCACCTAGTTAGGCAATCCGACTTCGTCGGACCGCGGAAAATGTGCTACAGCTTATCAGGTAGGCAATCCACCGCAGGTGGATTGCAGACCCGACTTCAAGCGGCTATAAGTGAAAACCCTATCACACAACTTACGAAATAATTTAGGAAAAATACAAACTATATACAATATACAAACAATTATAATATGTATTTATTGTATGATATATAACAATGAACATTTTGAGAAATGTGCAATTATAATTCCTAAAAAAAATAAAATATAGATACATAATATTATATTCACCAGTAAAATACATATAAACATGTACCTGAAGTGTATATATATTTATATACAAAAAAAAAAAATGTAAAAACCTCCATTTTTAAGTGTTAAGCAAGTCAGTCATCACCGTCTAAGACGAAACCAAAATGAGCAATCCGTCTACGGCGGATAAAATGATAGGTATGTGCCGTCGCATGTCCAGTGCTATTTCTTATGTAAAAACTGTAAAGTCAAAAACCGTGTTGGAGTGTCAAGCAAGTCAGTCATCTCAAGTCAAAATCAATTAGCTTCCAATTAGCCACCTAGTTAGGCAATCCGACTTCGTCGGACCGCGGAAAATGTGCTACAGCTTATCAGGTAGGCAATCCACCTGCGGTGGATTGCAGACCCGACTTCAAACGGCTATAAGTGAAAACCCTATCACACAACTTACGAAATAATTTAGGAAAAATACAAACTATATACAATATACAAACAATTATAATTTGTATTTATTGTATGATATATAACAATGAACATTTTGAGAAATGTGCAATTATAATTCCTAAAAAAAATAAAATATAGATACATAATATTATATTCACCAGTAAAATACATATAAACATGTACCTGAAGTGTATATATATATATATATTATATACAAAAAAAAATGTAAAAACCTCCATTTTTAAGTGTTAAGCAAGTCGGTCATCACCGTCTAAGACGAAACCAAAATGAGCAATCCGTCTACGGCGGATAAAATGATAGGTATGTGCCGTCGCATGTCCAGTGCCTTTTCTTATGTAAAAAGTGTAAAGTCGAAAACCGTGTTGGAGTGTCTAGAAAGTCAGTCATCTCAAGTCAAAATCTATTAACTTTCAAGTTAGCCACCTAGGTAGGCTATCCGACTTCGTTAGGTTAGGACTTCGTCGGATAGCGAACAATGTACTGCAGCAATCAGTCTAGTATGTCTAGCTACTATAAGTGAAGAGAAAAGTTTTTTTCCAAAAACCCAATCACACAACATTCGAAATAATTTACGAAAAATAAAACAAATATGTATTTATTGTATGATATAATAACAATGACAATTTAATAAAGAAAATAATATATGTTTAATTCCTAATAATTTAAATAACATATAGGTACATAATATAATATAATATACAGTCATATATTGTAATATTAACGTATATTATTTTATTATTTATGAAATTTAACGTGAAAAAAAATGCAAAAAATGTCGTGATCAGGGAGGCCGTGTTGCAGAATACGCTCAGCCGGTAGCCGCCTGAAATGCGCTACGACGGATTCGAACCCGGACCTACCTAACATCCTACGTTTGGGGAACCTACGCCTAACCTATCGAGCCACAGTTTGTGATGCCGATAATGTATAAAAATTCAACAATTAAGCTGTGTGTCTACGGAGCGACGTAAACCAATATATTCGATATTATACATTTATACATCGATGTAATTCTATGTATCTACACACTGTTTAAACTTTAATTGTCTTCTATTCACTTATCTGACCGTTATTATTATTATTACATTATTATGTATGCTTGAATAATACATTTACGTTAAGCAATATACCAGCTACGTTATTAAGTAATACGTCTACAATCACATAATGCAATATTTATTGGATCAAAAACAATATATATCAACTGTGCACTTGTGCGTTGGAACGAAGACCGACTGACATTTCGTGAACGCGAATTTTTAAGCGTACAAACCGCACATTTCCACAGTTTTCAAAAGAAACGAACATAACAAATAGAGCACAAACGGCATTTGAAAAGACGAAACGCTGGCGTCGATTACGATATCGCGTACAAACCACGCGGCTTTTAAAACAAACGAACTATAGGTGAAATGAGAAAAAGTCGAAAAGGCGTAACATTTTTCGAAAACGTTTTAAAACCGACCGCCGCCGCCGCCGCCGCCGCGAAGGTACGCGATTGGTCGCGCTATAGGGAATCGACGGGTACGGTCCGGCGGACTGGGGAAACGGAGCGGTGTTTAATTTAATTTAATATTTCCGCCATGAGATCTTCCATGATATCCTTATAGATCAGCTGTTTTCCTTACGATTTTATAGTATTAGATTAGGTATACGGTATACCTACCAAAGTACCACCAACAAATTATTATTTTAAAAAATATTTGTAATTACTTATTGTCATATTTTAATATAACATTAACAGTTAAACAAAAAAGATAAAACACGGAAAATTAATATTAATTTAATTGCGCTGTATTTATTTTATTTACGATTTATTAGATTTTACAATAAGTATTATATTTAATTAAGTAATAATCCAATAACTACAAATCAAGCTATGTAATAATACAGTTTATACGATCTATGTATTGGGATATACATTTAGGTAAGCAGTATCTTAATTTATAATCGGTAGTTCATAGGTACGCGTGGTTATTGAAAATATAACTGCGGCAGTCGCGTATAATGAGTTATATAATGATACGAATCGTACCGGACGAACGTTCTTAGACAAATAAACGGCGCTCCGGAACGAGAATTCGTCGCCGCCGTCGGCCGGTTGCGAATTGGGAATAGTAGGCGTGACTTAAGCGCCGCGCGCTTGCGGATCTTGAAAACACCTAACAGCGCATCCTCTTGGTCGTTGCACGCGTAAATATTTCGTGACACGTCCTCTTAAGATGTGATGTGACATCTATGGAAGACATCAATGTGTGGGTTGCTGAGTTTGGTAAAATAAATTATTTAAATTGGAACGTTAGAACTAGTGTTCCAAATGGGCAGCGAATTGTGTGTTCGTAAGTATTTTATATTGTATTTACATTACTATTTAAGTTGTAGAAATCTTAACTAAAAAACATCTTTAAACATTTTTTAGAAAAAACTTTGTTTGTCAACATAGTGGATTTCAGAAGCCTAGTATATCTGAAAATCAAATTCGCCTTTCGAAAAATGCTGAATGTCCAGCTAAGGTTAAGGCTGTTATTAAACTGGACACAGTATCTACAAGGAAGAAAGATCCATTTATTAAGGTATTTATAAATTCAATTAAACTCATAATTAATTTTTTTGTCTTTTTGTTTAGCTTGTGAATTTGTCCAGATCATCTATGGTAACATATTATTCTGATACTATTTTCATTTTAATTTTCGCAATTAGTTTTTTTTTTTGCAGACTCCAAATATGTGTTAAATTTGTGAAATAAAAATGAATTCTACATTTTTACAGATTGATTGACAAGTCATAGTAAAATAAGACCATACAATTTCTAAGATTTTAAAATGTAAACAATTTATGTTATGTCTGTCTGATAAAAATAAATTGGTACTTTAAATTTGTGTTCATTATTTACTAACAAATAATACAGTCTTTATTGTATTACACTGTATTACAGAAAGGTTTAGTATGTTACATAGAAATATATAAAATTAATTAATTTGTGTTCATTATTTATTAACAAATAATAAAGTCTATATTGTATTACACTGTTTCTGGTGTAGTATTGTAAACAATACATCCACAATATTTTCCAATTAATGATGTGATTTAAAAATTAACAACACTTAATAATTGAAAATAAATAATAATAATAATAATATAAGCATTACAATAAATATGTAATATTTATATTACAGAAAGGTTTAGTATGTTGTATAGAAATATATAATCATCATACCCATGCTATAAAATCTGCTGAAAGTCTCAGATTTATTCCGGCTGGTGATGATTTAAAAAATATGTTTTATGAGTATTTTGATTCTGGAATGGGTATAACTGAATCACAAAAATATCATGAACAATTATTGGAGTTAAAAGAGGATTTCACGTTGGAACATTTTGCTAATGGAGGCATTAATCCATGTTATCGTACGGTTCGTTATTGGTATGATGTTTGGAGAAGTTTGAATTTAGGTCCACGTAGTGGTGTTGGATTAATTGAGGTAAATATCCAATTATAGCAATAAAGAATAGTATACTTACATAATATTAGATACAGATAATACAAATAAGTAAGGTTAGCATACATATTAATGTAGCTTTATTATTTTAATTTTAATATAGAAAATAAAAGAAAAACAAGAAATATACAGTAAAAATGGCATTACTGTTTTATTCAAAGAAAATCCATTTGCTGTAATTGTTATAACACCCATTATGAGAAGAGCTCATCAAATGAAAGAGGCAAAAGAAATAATATTTGTAGACAGCACAAGTGCATGTGATCCTTTGAATCATTCAATAACATTTGTTATGTGCCCAAGTTCTGCAGGGGCAGTGCCTTTAGCCATCATTTTAACAAAAGGTCAAACGTATGAGTGTTATTGTCAAGGATTTAAATTAATAAATGAAGCTGTTCTAGAAAGTTTTTGTGGACAGGGATATCCCAATTTATTTCTGACTGATCAAAGCTCAGCTGAAATTAACGCCATCAATAATATTTGGCCAAAAAGTAACACGTTACTTTGTACGTTCCATGTCTTGCAAGCAGTTTGGCGATGGTTGTGGGATTCAGCTCATAAAATTCCTATTGAAAAACGTAAACCATTAATGAAATTATTTCAAAACATTTTATACGCCGATAATATGATTGATGTAGAAAATGCTTACAAAAAAGGTTGTGAAAATGAAGAGTTTCCTCAATGGACAAAATATTTGTGTAATTATTGGACATATAAAGAAAAATGGTGTATATGTTTTAGGGACAGTTATTCTAGAGGTCATGTAACTAACAATTACTGTGAAGTAGCAGTTAGACTTTATAAAGATCATGTTTTAGGTAGAGTAAAAGCGTACAATGTGTTAGCTTTAATAGATTTAACTAGTACAGCTTTAGAAGATTATTATAAAAGAAGACTAAGAGAATTTGCAGACAGTAGAAATTCCTCAATCAGATTAATGTTACAAAAAATGATGAAGAAAGTTACATATTTAAAAGAAGATATGATTGTACAAGAAAATGACTATGAATTTTTAGTGCCAAGTGAACAAGAACAAACATTATTATATTATGTTAATATTAAATGTGGTCTTTGTTCATGTTCTATTGCCTTGGCTGGAAAGTTTTGTAAACATCAGTATGCTATTTTTCAATTTTTTAATATTAAATCTGATAATTTTCCTTCTATAACTGCTACAGACCGTTTTAATATAGCTAAAGTTGCCTTTGGAGAACAAGTCTTGGATAAGTCATTTTATGATCCATTTTTAAAAGTAGAAGCTGTAATAGAACAAAGAAATGAGACAGAAATTAATAATACAAATATTAATAACGATAAAAATGTACAAAAATTAAATTTAATAGAACCCATACCAAGTTCCAGCTCAGAATCAAATGATAGCAGCAAATTTGAAAATGTATTAAACTTATTAAACCTGTGTAATACTTCATATGGGTCATCTTCTACGGGAATAAAAAAATTAGAACAAAGGCTTAAAAAAATTAAAAGCAAAGGGCAATGGGAAAATTTTTTACATACAGCAGGGAATTGTGTACCATTGAGAAATAGAGATGGTGCAACTATTAAGGTTCAACCTACCACAATAGCTCGACGAAGTGCAGGTATAACAAAAGGTAGCAAACGGTTATTAGCTGGTAGACCTCCATTAGGAGAAAATGTTGCTAAAAAAAGGAAAAGAAATTTGAACCAAAATATTAATTGTAATCAACCTAATGCTAAAAGTCACGGTTCACTTTAAATACCTATTTGTAATTTTAAAATTTATTTTTAATTTTTAGTATTTTAAAACTGACTATAATATGTATCTATACACTTAATTCGAATTTGAATTTTAACTAGAAAACTTATACTTTATTATTATTATGAACTGTAGAAATTGATTAGATGTACATACCTATACATGTAATTTGAATTTTAACTTGAGAACTTATACTTTATTGTCATTATATTTTATATATGAATCATGTATTCATGTATGTACTAGAAAAAGCATAAAATTTGAAAATATTGATAATTTTATCATGTTATCACAAATGTAATAGGACCAATGAGAGCTCTCTATTTTCTATGGGTCTCTAGCAATGTATGGTTTGCTTATATGCGCCCCGGAAAACTGTTGGATTTCTAGCGGTGCTAATTTTACAATTGAACTAACGTTCGGGTTAATACTTGCAGTGTTATCGTTCTTAATAGATATATGTGCGTTGCTACCTACATTGCTTGAACTCGCGTTTGTACTGGTACTATCTGCCATTTTGATGATTTTTTCAGATTTCACCATATTTTCAAAATATAAATTTTCAAATTCATCTCGATACATTTCGTTGTCTTCATTGGCGACATCCTCTTCCTCTATCTGCAGCTGCACGCACCGGAACTCTTCTCAAGTTTGCTTCGCTTTTTTTGCTCTTACTTTGACCTGGTCGAAGTCCACGTTGTAACCGCCATTAGTTCGTAAGTATGTGACAAAACGCGTTAATTGGGCTTTAATCTGGCCCCGTTGCGTGATAAGAGCGTTTAAATCGGACATTATTCTCGCGCTGCTCAACTTCTATTTTTGTGACCTTTACTATTCTACGTGTTTTAGTACGAGGACGATATATAGGAAATAACGTAGGGGAAAAACTTTAGATAAAATAAATATAGAAATATTGGCAAATTCTCTTACCTGAGCTGAAGACTTGACTATTCGCTGCTTGAATAATGTGTCCAAACTTTGTAACCTCTGGGTGGAACTTGTATGGACGTTAAACAAAATGGTAGTCCATATGCTGACTTCAATTTCATGTTCGTGTTCGTGTATTCGAATCTAGTATTGTCGAAAATACACGAGAAATATTTGAAATTCGTCATGCACTGACTTCGCGTTCACGTACTCGAAATATCGAAAAATTGGCGAGAATACTATGATACTATACAAGAAACTATAATTCGGTTTTGAGTGATAAATTATCACTTTGACGTAGTATGAACACGTGTTGTAACAAAACATAATTAAAACAATGGTCGAAGGACCATGTTACGTGCAATGAAAATAATGTATTGAATCAATGAACGTTTTTAATATTTATTATACTGGTTAACTTTAAATCTCTAATTATTAATTATGTATTACATACTATTTACTGTTGTTGCTCAGAGAGCTCGATATGTTCGGTACGCCATCCGTATTACTACTGACTAGTGTCCTTATCAGGGTGCATTATTGCAGTCACCCAAGATAGTCTTCGGGCATACCGAACAGTATTGATTTTACAATGCTGTTTGTTTTTTTATTTTTGTGTCTGTGTACACGATTAGTAGTCGAAATAATGCTTTGATTTCCAACTTCATTATCTTGGTCGATGAGAAAGTGAAAGATGGTACTTTTGGGAGGTCAAAATTTAAAATTCCCAATAGTTTTCAAAAGCGCCCGGAAAAACAACATAAAAATTAAGGAAAAACGGAAATTTTTACTCATAATCGGTTTTTAACAAAATCGAATTTTAGCTTTTGGTATAACTTTAAAACAAATGAACGTATATACATGAATTTTTCACTGATTGTTAATATTTTAATTTTCTTTTTACGATAAAATTTTCAAAATATTTTTATTTGTTTTGAACTGTTTAGAAACATTTTCTGGTTTCCAATTTTACTAGTCTTTTTTTTATGAATATCAATAAAACTCTATTTGTTTGATAAAAAAGCTTGAAAATTTAATAGAAGGCTCCTACTATATTGTTACAATATTAAAAATCCTTAGCCACAGTTAAAGTTAGTGTCCTATCTACTTCAACTAGGGTTTGACTAATATTTATTAAGAGGGATTTGTTATTTTCAACTAATTGATTTGTTTGACCTACTAAAGTTTCTGATGATAAAAGGGCTATAGGACGCTTTGAATTTGGATTTTCTGGGTTAGCAAATCTGACAGGTAAACTAACACGTGGTGTGGGGACCGGGTCAGAAGTACTGGATTCAGTAGTATCCTCCTCTATATCACTCATTTACTGCTTAATTTAATACAACAAAAGAGTAAAAACAATATTGATTTCGAATTTGAAAAATATATAGAGAGAAAAAAATAGAAAAAGTTCTAATTTAAGGTAATTTTTTTTTTAAAAGAAATGAATATTACATTAATTGTCAATTACTTACAATACCAAGTACGCAGTTGAACTGACCATGATGCTCTGTGGCGAATGTTTTGAAATGATCTGCTTGGTTTGGACTGCTGTTGTTGGAACGACGATCGCGTACCTCGAAACAGCTGGCGCGAGGACCACTACAGATGGTGGGTTTATTTTCTATGACGTCGTTGGTAAATCCGATGTAGTGTAAGGATAATGTTTATTACAATATTAATGATGATTATAAATAAACAAAAATTTTTTTTGTTGTTGATAAGATTGTTGATATTGATAAGATATCACTTGATATGTAATCAACTGATATCAGTGTTGATATCGATGTCCACTATCGATTTTCACGATCGATGTCTACTATCGATTTTCACAATCGATGTCCACTATCGATATTCGTATTTCATCAGTCGACGATTCGGGCGGCGTTCTGTAGGCTTCACCCAAACGTGTATTGAATAAAAAAAAATAATATACCTGTTATTTCAGAAATTCCTGATGACTGAGATTCTGGTAGATTGTCTGCGATTTTCTTGAATGTCTGTGGGTGATCTGAAGTTTCTGTTGAGTCTTGGCGAAAACAAATTACGTCTGTTCACTACTTAATACACGGTATATAATAATACGATCATTAATTTGCCGATTTAAGTAATTATTATTTTTGAGCGTAGAACTGGAATACTATCGTAATCCCACCGCTGCCACCAAAAATGTTATGTTTTTTGCATAACAAATAAAATAACGCACGCAAAATAATTAAATAAAAATTATATTTTATTATTTACTACGGCTAATGACAATGTATCGGTTCAGACGTAATATAAAGACTGCCTGGCCTCCCGTATAGTGTGTTGGACGACGTCGCTCCGTGTCACAATTAAAATCCTTATGTCAGCGGATTCCACGGTCTCGCCGTCGTATAACACACTATTCCTGATGGTCTTAAAAATATCATGTAGAATTAATATTATATTATAATATGATTCAGGGGTTCATAACAACAGTAAGTTGAATGAATTTTCTGACATTCTAAAGTATTCAAAAAACTTTGTTCCATCATCCATCAATTCTTTATATAGAGTAGAAAATTCTCCTTCTGTTGGCCTTTTCTGCCATGCCTGATGAACCCATATCCGTTTTTTTTTTACTACTTCTTCTTCCTCCTCTTCGTCCAAAATCAAAGCAATCATCAAACGTTAATTTTCCGAAACCAAAGTCATCGTGGCAGATACCATGTACACTACTTAATGACGGATGAATCACTGACCAATGTGAATAGAAATCACGGCCGGTAGAATCCCGGAACGGGTACGGCACGGTCACGGTACTGTCACGTCACTGCTGTGTGTAAATAGACCTTTATTCATTCAATTACATATGAACGCTCATATACACACACACATACATACATACAAAAATTCTATACAGTTTTCTTATTATATAATTACGTACGAAAAAACGAATCGCTAAATCATACGTTATACACCGGAATGTATCTCAAACACATATATAAACTTGTAAAAAATTTTATTTTTCAAAATATGCTCGTTAAAATATAGAGATATTCGTTTGCATTCACACATTCCTCTCTCATACACCCATAGGTTAGTTCATACATATTATATACATACACAAGTAGTTTAAATTTGTATAATATTCTGTGCACCTTTTTATAGGGAAATTTTGTCAGTTTAAGTAGGCATTTCTACATGCTATACCGTATAACACAACATTTTAAAAAGTATTAATACATTCATTATAACAAACACCTAAACATACTATAAAACTTACATATTGTATTATATATATAATCATTTATTCCCATACATGGTACATATATGCAGTATTCATACATAAATAAGGTACTTTCATATTATATACACCATCACATACATCTAATCTTGTTATACAGCTGACATATCAATATAAGACAGTTCGTTAAAGAATATACATATTACATAAACTCACGCATAAAAGACATACTTACAAAATACTTAGTCGCATTTACGTAGGTAGATGCATCTAAATATTCCAATATTACATCCAATATACATCCATATTTTTCATTTTAACCATATTTACTAGTCTATAATTACCTAAACTCGCCTTATATTATATATTAAGGAATTATTTCCAAAATATTCACTTTTAAGTATAGAGTTACATAGTATATATTAGATATTACACCAAACCACAGAATAGATGAAATGTAACATGTGAACATTTGAAACATAGTACCTATGATATGCAAACCCATCTTATATCATATACATATTCGACATTACAAACACCGAAACAGATATAGATTACAAAAATATATATACAATAGGTACATTCATATATTATACACATCAATAAGTCACCTACATATAAGCATACACATATATTACTTGCATGCACACATACTTGTATATATCCTTACATATTCTTATATATTTAAACAGTATTCATACATATATACTACATATATTTACTTAAACAGCTTTCATGCATGCATAGACTCGATCGATTATTCCAAATAATAATTTACATCAAATACTTCGATTTATAATTTATTTGATACCTAAATTCTTAAACATATATTAATTTATTATATATTTACAGTAGATACATAAAATATATCACAACATCGTCGTGTATACTGATAAAACGATATCAAAACGATACCAAAACAGCAATTAAATGCAATATAGTACCTATTCATATATAATTTACCCAATTCTTTGTTAAATACGTAGGTAGAACTTATGCTGAAACCTTAAAATATACTCATCAATGTGAATATACGTTAAATGTACTAATTTTGATAAAAACATAGCTGTCTGTGTGTAAATACAGAAATCTTGCTAAAATCAGTAAAAATTCGTATTTATTTCAAAGATGAAACAAAATCATATTAAATTCCATGGTTTCAATAATAAAAAACATATCTATAATATAAAAATGAATCCAAACTGAGTTCATAGAACCAATAACAACACAGTAGTAGTTACTGTAGTCAATTGACACATCGTAACTGAAAGCAGCTCGATTCAAACTTGCGCGATTATTAGTTGAATGTCGCGGTCGCGCTTCACGCGTTTATGATATCTGAATTATTTCACGTTCATTTCGGTCGTCACGTTCTTGTGCACTTTGGTTAGATCGGTAATTACCTTGGTTTGTAGCGTTTCGGGTTTTTCTACCTAAATTGCTTCGTCGTATAGGACGATTTTATTGTGTCACATGCAATAATTAGTGATCATAGGTAACTTAACACTCTGCACAAAACATGATATACGAATTTAATTTAATTTAATTCGCATTGTAAATTGTTCATCTACCAAATCATTATAATTTTAATCGTTCATTAACAGAGAGCTCACAAATAATCGACCCCCATAGATGATGTTCTTGATCAGTGATTACATTGCCATGGAGACGATCAATATTATATTATTCATATTATGGTATGGGCTGTTTTTAGGGTCTTCCCAGCAAATATTCGAATTTTTCTCGCTGTAAAAACCATCCTTGTACTTCAACGAACATAAAAAAAATAATTGGCCAAATTGGTCCGGGCGTTGTTGAGTTATGCGCTTACCAACACATTTTGCAATTCGTTTTTATATTATAGATATAACTTCTTACTGTGTGTAAACGTGAACGAATAATGACTATTTCTCCGCGACTCTACCCTTTAGAATTACTGTTCTTGCGAAAGCCAAGTTAGTCTTCAAATCTTCGATATTTTTTTATTTACAATCTCTAAGGTCGCGATTAAAGTTTCAATTTTATTATTGTTTTTTGTTATTGTTAGCCTCGGCTATATTACTATGTACAGCTAGTTCTTTTGTAAACTTTTCATCTAGCGCGGTGATTTTTGCGTCGTTTATTTCGATTAAATTAACGTGTGAGGCGAGCTCCCTTTCGTATTTTTCATCCATATCCGCGATGACTTTATTTACCCGACTGGCCGGCGAACCTCCAAACGCATCCATTGCTACGTGTAACCCTTGGTGCGAATTACTTTTCAACTAAACAATCGTTGGGCCACAGTATTTTGCATATCTCTTCGGCGTAAAAACAACCGGCGATCGGTCTCCCCGTATAATCTTCAAGGATAAATGTACTCGGTGTACTCTTATTAACTTTAATAATAGTAAATATTTCCGTGGACCAATTCGGTGAATAACCTTTAATGAAAACACCCTTGTACACACTTATGCGGACTTTATCCCAAACGCGAAATTTTATTTTCTCGGTATTTTCTGCATAGTATTTTATTTTTACTCGTGTCGGGTTAGAATCGGCCTCCATCGTTGTCATTCCAATAGTTCTGTGAATTGAATTATTATAGTCATCGATTAACTTGGATAAAATAGTGACCCATGCGCGTGAACCTCTGCTAGTGAATTCTTTAAACATACGTTCTTTAATTGAATGGTTAACCCTTTCCACTATGGAAGCTTTAAGTACGCTGAAAGTACTATACATTTTTATATTATGTTTTTCACTAAAGCTTCAAAATGTTTATTGTAGAATTCGCGTCCCTGATCGACATGTAATAGATAAGCACTATTTTGTGTAAAAATTTTACTAGCTACCGCAGCGACTTCTTCACCTTTCTTGGTCTTCAAAGGCTCCGCCCTCAGTCTCTTGGTAAAACAATCTATAGTTACTAGTATAAATCTATATGATTTATTCTCGGCTGAATATTGCTGCATATCTACGAGGTCTGCTTGGAATAAATCGTTTTTACCGTAAACAATGACGCGACGCCTTGGGTATTTTCTTCTGGCAGGCGCGTGAGTTCTGCCGCTATTGCACGCTTAGACATTTGGAATTTTTTTCAATAATTTAGCCTCAACCAGCTCTTCGCAAATCGATATTATCTCGTTACGAACACCCGTGTTGCCTGCCGCGAATGACGAATACAATAGACGTAGCCTGTCAACCAACTCGTTAGGATCGTTCCAATAAGTGATATTGTGTTTTTGTAACAGCATATTAATACCCGCCCCCCTAATAGCATTTTTTCCCAAAAATAAATTTGAAATTATTTCAAATTTTATTCCTTTAGATTTACGAATAAGTTCACCGTTTAATGTTCTATGCGCCGATGTCTGAATTAAAATCAGTTTATATGTATTTAAATCCACTTGTGAATATTTGTCCGCCTTGGGGGTTTTAAGGAATAATAAATCAATAAGCCCCGCCGTCATCGGGTATACACGGTAATCTAAAAACTCAAAAATCTTTAAACTCTTGAGTATTTGATATCGCCCGAACAATGTTCATCGTAAACGTGTTTTAAATTAATTTCGTCCTGTTTAAAAAGCACTATAAAATTAGTGTTATCACGGATCAGCTGTTTCGGTACGCGTGAATACGACTGTACTAAATAACACACGTCTATTAGATTGTGCCTAGATCTCGCAAAGTATGATCGAATGATATTCGATCGCAGTGCAGCCGATCGTATATTGGAAGAACGTGATTGGAACAGAGTGGAGGCTAAAGACGCCGATTATAAAGAAAAGGCTGCCGCGGGGCTTGTAACTACTGGTATGAAGGCTAAACGCAAAATCGGTGCTGGATCTAGGTTTTCTAATATTGTCGGCGCGTGTAAAAAAGCTTTAAAAAAATCGATAAAATCATGTTCGGGGACACCGAATATGAGTAGTTTAATAAAATCGACTGTTCAAGTCGCACGAAAACATGTGAAGTCGGCGGGTGGAGGATTGAAAAAAAAAATAAAAATAAAAATAAACTGCCTCGCGTCATCAGAGTTCCGAAAATGGGGGGCTCTTTAACTTTAATCCCGGTATTGGCGGGGCTTTCAGCGCTTGGTGCACTGGCCGGCAGCGTTTCTAACATGGTTAAAACAATACGTGACATTAGATCAAACGCCGGCTCATCCGTACATTCAGGCAAAGGCCCGTATAAAAGTGTGGGCTCGTATACTATTACACGGAAATCACGTGCTGAAGGTCGGGCTGAGAAAAAAAATAATTAAAAAACGAAAAAATTAAAATCGCGAAAAATTAAAATTAATAAAAAAATGTTAAGATCAAAAAACTAGCTTTACCCAACCGTGCTCTTTATGATTTTGAAATTAACGAATATGCTAAACTCACGAAAATACCTCATTTCAAAGGTGTATTTTGCATAGACAGGTTGCCCGCCGCTCCTAGACGTCTAGAAGCTGCAGTCGTTAATCTAGACTTAGAAAAAAATAAGGGTACGCATTTGGTGTACTATAAAAAAATCGGTAAATTAGTTTTACATTTCGACAGCTTTCGCAATCTTCAGCCACCATTAGAGTTGGAAAAATATTTTAAGGGCTGCGATATAAAATACAATTACGTGAGGGAGCAAGCATACGATACTTTTAACTGCGGGCATTTATGTTTGAAATTTTTAACCGCAAAACGAAAATAATTGTATTATTATTATTAACATTTTAACCGTCACAGCAGCCGACATGTCGTCTCAAACAGTATCGTTGAGCGGGAATAGCTCCGAATTGGAATATCAATTTTTTCCCAACAGTAGTAGTCGGAAATCAGGCTTTTGAGTATGCAGACATATGATTCAATACCTAACGTCGGGGCTGGATGTGATTCTCTGTATTTTATTCGTGATAGTCAGCAGGCGGTGACTAAGATTAAAATACCGACCGGATGTTATAATATAATTTGCTTTGGAAGCTAAAATACGCGGAATTTTGAAAGACGTCGGCGTTCGTTTTTTAGTTTGTCGATCGATAACAGCACGTTGAAATGTACAGTGTATTGTAATTGTGATATCGACTTTAACGTAGAGGATAGCATAGCTCCGTTATTAGAATTCGATAAACGGATTTTGACGCGCGATCTTAGACATGAATCGGAACGTGTGGAGAAAATTATGAATGTCAACACGATAAAAGTCGAATGTAACTTACCTTTAGGTTCATTCGATAACGGGCGGCAATCACGCCCGATCCATGAATTTTATCCGGTTGTCCCACCCGGTTATAAAATAGTTTAAATACCAAAGTATTGCGTGCTGTATAAATTTAAAACGAATACGATTGATTACGTGCGAGTATCGCAGACCGATCAAAACGGTAAACCAATTGATTTTCGAGGCGAAACTGTGAACGTTAGACTCCTTATAAAAAATGGGTTTAAAGTTTAACACCGATAAATACTCGATCAACAATGACAACACCCGCATTAAAGCTACGACAGTCAACAGGTGCACACCGCAGATCGCCGGCACCGTTCGTGAAAAAGTTAATGATATTAAAAAAAATTAAAAAAAAGCTGACATTAGTAATCGTAAATTTTTACGCATACTTGCCTGAAAGTAAATATCTATTACGTATTAATATTAATATTTAATTTAATTCGAATATTACGCGTACACTATGGACAAATCCTTCTTGGATGCGGGCGGAGCATATGTCAATGAATCCCGTACGGGAAATGTTTTACATTCGTTTTTACCGTTTTCCTCGTCGGCGCTAAACAATGGCGACGAAATCCGCATATCCATACAGAATCGCGATGCACATACGCTTCCAATCAATAGTTATATCTATATAGAGGGAAAATTATCTAAACCGGCTGAACTTAAAACTGAGATATCTATCACACATAACGGCTTGACGAATTTGTTTAACGAGATGAAATACGAAATAAACTCTACCGAGGTGCAGCGGGTTAAAAAGCCAAGCGTGACTAGCGCAATGAAGGGTTATTGCTCGTATTCACCCGCCGATGATAATATCTTGCAAAATGCCGCGTGGGATATCGATGGTAAAAATGTTAATTTCATGAAAGGCGATACGTTCAATGGTTGCATCCCATTAAGACACGTTTTCGGTTTTTGCGAGAACTACAAACGTATACTGATAAATTGTAGCCAACAACTAATATTGAATAGATTGATGACTGATAATAGATCGCTACATTTCACCAGTGTGGTGGGCGAGGACCTAGCTACCGAGTCAGTTAAGGCTTTGGTGGCTAAAGTCAAAATTCAACTAACACGAGTGTTGTGGAAAGTACCAGTGGTCAAAATCAACGATCGCGAGAGATTGAAGCTGATGAAAATCATAGAAAGTAAAAAAATGATAAATTGCGCTTTCAGAAACTGGGAATTATGCGAATACCCAAATCTCCCACAAACATGCAAACACTCTTGGATGGTTAAAACGTGCTCGCAGGTTGAAAAACTTAGGTGTTTATTCATCGCTTTTCTCACGAATACACCTGAGGGCGTATCGGACGGTTATAACGGTGATTACGATGCGTGTTCGCTGACAAATGTTAAAGCATTTATTAATTCAATCGAATATCCGTACGAAGATTTCAACGAAAGTTTTGACAATAACCTGTTTACAATGTTCTATCAAAATTATGTCGATTTTAAAAAAATTATTACGAGCTCAACCGTGCCTGTCGAGAAAAAAATATAAAGAGTTGGGACCATTTATCTGCATAGATTGCTCCCGACAGACCGACGATGCGAAGATTTCTAACGTGGATCTCTGTCTTGAAATAGAAGCAGCCAATAATTTCCCCTCAAACACGTCCGCCTACTGCCTGGTTATTCACGATCGAGTGATTCAATATAATCCGTTTACCGGAGAAGTTAGAAAACTATAATATTATAACATGTAATAATTACTTTTTCTTAAAACGCATACCCTTGTACGGTATATCTTTTTTAACATTTTACCATACGGTGTATACGACTCTTATATATTGCATAAAAATAATATAAGAAATATCGGATATTTGTAATTATATTATTGTAAAAAATGAAATAATAATAAAAAAAAATAACCTCTTTTTTTCTTTGAATATAATGAATATTATATTTGACAATAATATATTATGTATGGTGCAATACAACATGTACAAAACTTATTTTACAACAATAATATATAAGTATCACATTATGTGTGACTGCGAGAATAGTATATCACAAACAGATGGTTCACATATATGTACATAATATTATAACGCGTTACACGCGCGTGTTTTATCTTAACAATATTATGCTCGGTCGGCGGTTGGGGTATCGAGGTCAGTTATATGCTCAGCATTAACAACGACAATAATCTTAATATGTGTACATCGCAGGTCCCTTGTCCTCGTTAAATCCTTAATATAATATTATATTCTAATACTATATAATAATCACCTCTTCAATGTCGCAGACACTGTCATTGCTTGGGATGTAATCTATGCACGTATTTTGAATATTTGACGTCTAACACATAGCCAGCTGTTTGTTCGCATACAATTTAATCTGGTTTATGAAACTGTTCTCGCTATTCGGGAATATGTTCATCGGGTGGAGATTGTGGTTAATATTGCTGGTGACTGTACAAATTTCTTCTAGGGTCGACGATTTATCGAAATAAACATTAGTACTCAAATATGTAGCTATCTGATCGATTTGTGTCATAATCGTACATCGTGTGACGTTAGATTTGCGCGAGATCGATTCGTCGGCTATGACAGGTATAAAATATAAGATTGGCGTTTATGTCATAGACGCAAATTTATGCAAAAAATAAGTAAAAGATCTTACAATTCTGGCTAAAACCGGTTTTATTGTTTTTTATTCATACCAATCAAACGATTCAAAATAAATTAAAATTATAAAATTGTTGTCAAATTTTGTAAAATTGTCAAATTGTTTGCAATTAATTTGCTAAATTTTTGCACTAATTTGGATAATTTTATGATGGTAGGGTGAGGGGTTAATTTAAAGAGTAATGGCCATCGCGTTTTGTTATTCAATTTTGATATGTTTAAATATTTAAAATATTAACTAAATCATCTTAAAATATTAAAAATAAATTAAACGGCAACTACCAATTTCGTATGTAAATGCAATAAAATTAAAAAATATGAACCATTACATGCTTAATTTGACAGGCATATCACATTACATTTGTTTTTCAGATTGATATTTATATGTATATTAAAAGTGTGACGCTTCACGTATATGAAGCACACAATTATATTCATATTGGTACCTATACAATATTATAATAATGATGTGTTTCGTCAAGTTTATGACTAGTATTTTTGTACTTAACAATCTAGTGTAATTACTAGCAATTTATTTGAAAATATTAAGTAGTATTTTTAACAAAATCGAACAAAGCGGATAATTGATAATGCACAGCCTTTTTGCTCAGTTGTTTAAGATACACTTACGGCCTTGTTTAATTTTGCATAGTAATTATTTACTCAGGTGATAAAAAAATGGCGAAACATTGTTTGAGATATGAGTTATTACTAAATAAACAACTTATTTGAAACATTGCTTACTTCATTTTCGAAACAGAATATTGTTTGGTGTATTTCATACAAAAGAGTTGAAATTTGAACGAATAAAGTTATACGTTTTTAAAGTTCAGATAATTGAAATGAAGTAACATGTACAGTGCTATAAATTAGTTAGTCCCCTAATTAGTTTTTTGATAAGTGTTGCAAATTTTTTTTTTTGTGACAACACTTGAAAATGTATTACAAATTTCCTAAAGGGTTGCTCCAACTTTAGTTGAATAATATATATGATATTTTTACTATAGCGTTTATAGAATTATAGTTATTGTTTTTACGAAATTCAAAAATAAGTTGTCTTTTGGAAATTCATAAAACTTTTAATTCGTAGTTAAAATAAAACAAGTTTGGACTCTAAGCGATTCCTGGTTTCTAAACGTATCTTATTAAAATGCAATAAACTATAATCGTATGAACAAATTAAAAAAATAATTCGGTAACCTTTGTAGTTTGGTAGATACCAGACTTACGTACCACCAATATTTTTAATATTGGCTAGTATAAATCCATATTAAATGCTCAAATATTGATATTTTTTTTTTAATACTGGCTAGATGAATTTACTTTAAATATTACTGTTCTTAAATCTTAACTCAAAAAATTGTAACTAATGGACGGACACAACGGAAATATATGGTATTCTAAACTTATGTTTAGAAACTATAAGTTGAAAACAATGTACTAATTAAATCGTAATAATATGCTTTCATATTCATTAAAATATGTAATGAAACGGCCAACTGACAAGTAGATAATTTCAATTTTGATAACGTTAGAAACATTAAATAAGAACAATTTGATAAAGATAAAAGTGGGTAAGATGGTGTCACTCTGCTTTATAGTAGGTTACAAGCGAATGACAATTATGAATGGTGTTAAATTTGAATTTAATGATATAAGACCATTGAATACGAAAAACTATATTTTGAGCGGAAATGGTTATCAGCCTAAGATATTTTAGATTTTGAGGGAAGCGATGAATATATTGATTTTACAATGCAATTCAAACAACCTTCCGCAACGCTTACCTGCGCATACGGGTTTACCGTTTTTTGTGAACATACACGTTTTATTATCAAACGTGTAATCCACATGATCCCCTTGACAGCTTCACTGGCCGAAATATATTCAGCCTCAGTCGATGACAATGACACACAATGTTGTCGCTACGATGTCCATGAAATTATGCTTGATCCATATCTGAATAGATATCCTGACGTTGAACGTCGTGTCTGAACGTCACCTGCGTAATCGGCATCGCTAAAATATATTTTTAACGACAATCGTGTATTATTATTAAAATATAAGCCATAATTAAATGTTCATTTGACATATCGTATAATCCGTTTTATCAAGTTCCAATGAGCTTTAGTTGGTTTTGCTAAGTAACGACTAGCAAAGTTTACTGCATATGCTATATCTGGTCTTGTTACCTGTGATAAGAACAGAAAGCTACCTACTACCTACCTATAAGGAATATCTTCATTCAATATCTCCATATCTTCCTTTTGTTCAAGTATATGTGATTTGTCTATCGGTATTGAAAGTTCCTTGGCGTCCAGCATATTAAATTTATTAATTATGCTACATGAATAATTTGTCTGATGTACAAATAATGACCCATTTTCCATTATGTCGACCTGCATACCTAGAAAATATTCTAAATTTCCCTTTTTAACCTCAAACTCTATTTCCAAGTTCGTAAAAAGTTTCTCTATTATTTCTTCATTATCTGCAGCGATTAATCCATCGTCAACAAATATTGCAAGAATAATTTGGCTATTATCAGCTTTGAATACACATGCATCCGCTTCGGTAGGAAGCGCATTCAAATGCATTCAAAAAGTTCTTAAAGCGTATATTCCAACATCTTGGACTTTTTTTTAAGCCATACAAACTTCGCTGAAGTTTACATACTTGATTCGATCCATCTTCGTTTTCTGGCGGTTGTACCATGTATATTTCTTCCTGTAGTTCTCCGTACAGAAATGCTGTCTTGATGTCGAATTGTTGTAATAATAATTTTTCCACAGCTGCTACTGCGAATATCGCCCTTATTGATTCGTATCTGACCACTGGCGAAAATGTTTCATGGTAATCTATACCGTATTTTTGTGAATAACCTTTAATGACCAATCTGGCCTTAAATTTATCTATATTACCGTCAGTTTTATATTTGGTTTTGAATACCCATGCATTTCGTAATGCAACCTTGCTCTGAGGTAAATTAACTAGTGACCAAGTCTTGTTTTCGTGTAATGACGTTATTTCATCGCGCATAGCGTTTTACCATTCGTT
The DNA here is from genome assembly GCA_008086715.1 of Sitobion miscanthi. Taxonomy (NCBI): domain Eukaryota; kingdom Metazoa; phylum Arthropoda; class Insecta; order Hemiptera; family Aphididae; genus Sitobion; species Sitobion miscanthi. The sequence continues at coordinate 28,723 of SSSL01000034.1, read as the reverse complement.
TTTATGTGGTCCTGTAATCGCTTTGTTACGATTTAATGGCTGGTCGCAATTGGTGATGAACGACGACACATTATACTTGATCGGCGCTTTTAGTGTGTTCCGATCCCGCAATACCATGCAACTCCTGTTGTCGACCATCGTCGATTCGACCTTGACTGGATCATCCTTGATGGTGTATATGTGAATTCTAATTTGTCTACAATTATATTTTCAATTTTATCATTTTCGTTTTCAAATATAATGTCTCTAGACACTGAAATCGTATTTGTATTCGAATAAAACACACGATAACCTTTCGTGTTATTCGAATAGCCAACAAATATTCCTCTTTAACTTTTTGGATCCCACTTCTTGCGTTTTTGTTTTGGTATGTGTGTATATACGACAGTACAAAAAACTCGTAAATGTTTAATATCTTGCATGACCTTATAATATAACTCGTACGGTAAATTATATTTAACTGAACTGGTTCCTGTTCGATTAAGCATGTAAACAGCCGTGTTTACAGCCTCTGCCCAAAGTGACACATCCAGATTTTTCGCACAAATCATTGTCCTCGCTGACTCTACGATTGTACGATTTTCTCGTTCGACTTTTCCATTCTGCTCTGGCGTATATGGAACTGTAGTCTGGTTGCAAAATATCTGTAATTTCTTTATTAACGAATTCTAACCCGTTATCCGTTCTTAATATTTTGACCTTAGAACCTGTTTCTGTTTCTACACTTCTTATAAATGTTTTCAAAATATATTTTACTTCATATTTATTTTTAATAAAATATACCGTCCTGTTGCGAGTAGTCGTCCTTGAATAATAAGAAGTATTTCGAACCACCTATGGAGTCATTCTGTATTGGTCCACATAAGTCTGCGTGAATTAGGTCATTCACATTGAAATATTTTGTATTACTCTTACCAAATGATTTACGCCTTGTTTACTCATTATACAACTGCTGCACATGAACTCGTCATCTTTGGCCGAACACACAATGTCGTGCTTTGCCAAACAAATTTTCATGTACTGTATATTCTGGTGTGCTAACCGATCGTGCCATACAGACAACCTGTTTTCGACCGCTACTGTCGCGTAGCTGTTTCCGTTTGTCGGTACTTTGACTTTGATCTGCAATTCAAACAACCTACCGCAACGCTTACCTACGCATACGGGTTTACCGTTTTTTTGTGAACATACACGTTTTATTATCCGACGTTAATTCTAAACCTTTATCTAATGCCGCTCCGCACGAGAATAAATTAAATTTTAAACCCGGCACGTGTAATACATTTGCCATGTAATTTTTATTCCAATTACCGTTCACGTATGATAATATATTAATATTACCTTTTCCTGTTGCATACATATTTGTCCCATCACCTATAGTGATTTGTTGCGTGTTTTCTAATGGTTCATAACTTGAAAACCACTCTCGATTCGCACTCATATGATCTGACGCGCCTGAGTCTAATACCCACACATCTGTTGTAGTATTTTTAATCCTTGAGTCGCTTACAAATGCATTTAAATTTGTACTTGTAGTACCGGTTTTTTCACCGTTCATACTACGTAGGTAATTCCTACAATCTCGTTTATAATGCCCGATTTTACCACAGTAATAACATTTAACATTACTTTTATTAGTAAATACTTTTTTACCTTTACCATAACTGCCTTTTCTTCCATCAGATCTATTTTGAAATTTGGCTGGAAATGCACTTGATTTCTCTTGTTCACCAACTTCACCTTTAATTTGGATCATCCGTGATTTTTCAATCAACAACCGACTAGTTAAATTATTTATTTTTGTTTCCCGCTGGGATAGAATCCCAAGCACTGTAAAAATGATTATATTCTTTTGGTAATGTCATTAAGATTTTTGTCATAACCATGTTATTCGTAACTGGTTCACCCGCTACACTCAATTTCCTTCCTAAATTGACCAATTTAGAAATATGCGTCGACACGTCATCTGTCGGTTCTCTTGAATAACTGAAAAATTTTTGTTGAAGCAAATGTATACTTCCCTCAGATTTCTGCTCGTAAATACTCAGCAGTTTCTCCCACATTTCAAATGCAGTCTCACAGTTAATCAAATATTCTAATGGACCTTCGTCCACTGAGGTAACTATTATTTTCGGAAGCAACTCGAATATAGGTTCCCAAACCGTCTGCTCGATTTGTCTCCCGTAACATACCTAGATTATTAAATATATCGGTTGTACGTGTACTACCGATAATCATATAATATTATTATTTTAAAATATATTATTCAGCGTGATCAGCGAAGTGGGTAAAACAATTATAATATGTGATGGTTTTAAGTTTGGATTTCAAAAATGCTAATTGTTGAAAGTGACGCTTGACGAACTAATGACTTTAGTATTAGTATAAATGAATACAACACGACAATATGATTATGTATAACTATAATATATAAGTAACGTGCAACTAGACTATTTAACTGTGACAGTACACACACACACACCGTATACGCACTGTACGACGGTGGCTGTGCAAGTAAGTATTACATACTACAAAGGTCCTATATATATGCACCACCGAGGTCGTGTTACATCCGTAAAGAGAGTGAGTCGTATATTCGTATAACAAGTTACTAAAATGTACACACGTGTCAAGGTTGACTACTAGTATTAATTGTATACTTCAACAGATGTGTGGTTTTTTCTTTTATTTTTTTATTTTTTTGTGTTTGTCATATCACCTTTTAGGACAGTAAAAATGCTAGGATTTTCTTCAACAGTAATTTTTCTGATAGGAAAATGAATCTAGTTGGTACTTTGGAGGAGGTCAAAAGTAAAAACTTTCCAGTAGTTTTCAAAAGAAAAATTAAAGAAAAACAGGAATTTGTACGTAAATCTGTTTTTGAAAAAATCGATTTTGGTTTTTGGTGCAACTCTAAAACAAATGACCGTAGGTACATGACATTTTGACTGAATGTTTATATTAGCATTTTCTATACACCATAACATTTTCCAAATATTTTGACTTATTTTGAGCTGTTTACGGACATTTTCAGCATCCATTTTTTTTAGGTTTTTTTTCTATAAATATCAATAAAATTTTATTTGTTGGTTAAAAAAGCTGGAAAAATTAATAGAAGGCTCCTAGGTTATTGTTTCAAAGGCAGATAAAAAAACAGTATAATATACATATTGAAATCAGATGGATAACAACACAGAATTAAGTACTAGACTAACTAGACTAGGCAAATGAACATAAGAAAAAATTAAACAAAATTCATGAAATACACTGTGAATGTAGATGACAGTCGATTGATCAACCTAAGCATCTTGTACTTTGCACCAAATTAAAGATATGTAATTTGCACCATTGCAGGTAGTCCAAAATAGGAATTTTAATTTGCACCAAAACTAAAATCGATTATTTTTGCGATAGTATCTCGATAGTACCAACTTACAAGTTTCTATATCCTATTATAAATTTAGCTTAGTTTTTAATTACAAAATAGCTGAGCTTATACTCATATTGTTGTAAGTTTATATAAAATCTTATTATTATGAAATAAAAAAAGTTAGTTTATTAAAATAATTATATGGAAGATTAAAAAATAACAAATGTATACATTATAGTTATCGATAAAGATGTCTATAATCCTACAAAACATTAGCTTAGTTTTTATTTATAAAATAACAGAGTTTATACACATATTGTTGTAAGTTTATATAACTAATTACATGTAAAATTATTTTAATAGGCCAACTTTTTTTTAAATTCATAATAATCGATTTTAATTTTGGTGCAAATTACAATTTCTATTTCTTACTACCTGAGGATGGTGCAAATTACATATCTTTATTTTGGTGCATATTACAAACGCAATTAAAAAAAATGGTGCAAATAACACATGTTGTATATACTTTGGGTCAATTTTGGTCCAATTGACTACAGCCTAAAAAGGAGCGTGATTTTGAACATTGTGAGAGGGGATTTTAAATTTGCTATACAAATATATAAAAGGTAAAAGATTGATCCTTAACGCTCAATCAAAGTCGCTAAAAATAATGTTTTCAAAAAATAAATAAACTAAATAAAAAACCAAATTACTTGTATACAAAACTCTCCTAAAGCCTATATGGACAGAAAGGAATGACAAATCTGGGGATCGGCGAAAAAATCAAATTTTAACAAAATTCAAGGTTTTCAGAATATTACTCTTAGAAAAATCACTAATGCTCACTTTTTTGTCTCTAATTTAATTCTCCTCTAAGATCTAGGTATTCTACCTGTTATAGCCGAAGTAAAACTTTTTTACAAACATTTTTTTGATATACTAGAAAAATAAAAAATATGGTTGTTACCGATACATAGAGAATAATATTATTCACCTGTTATATTACATTAGTTGTTATTAAACAAGCAACTTATTGTGTACATTTTTGTCTTTGTTTTGTGGGAGTGTGGACATGGAATAGTCATTTATTATAAAAGAGATCGGGAAGTAGTATTTTATTTCATTTATTGTTCAGCATTCGTATTATTTCTTATAATTTTATTAAATTAAATCAAAATGACTTTTTTCAAGCAGTACTTAGTAACGCTTACATTTATAGTCATTTCAATTTGGGTTATGCCTACAGCTACTGTAAATATAAAAACCATCGAAGGTTAAGGATTACATTGATTTACAATGATTAAATTCGTATTATAATTTCTATTTTGTCAACATTTATCAGCAATGAGTCGTATAACATTCCACAATTAATTTAAATACGAAAACTAATTATTGTTACTTTATAGTTAAGATTAAATATTCTAACATCACATTTGTGTAAAATTATTCTAGTATATCTGCTGAAGTATAGTAATACATTAACTTATAAAAAATGTTTAACTTATTGAAATTTGACTTTTTTTAGTCAATTAATATTATCAACAATAACTTAAATTCTTTTTTTTCTACTTAGGTTTAGAAATTAATTATTTTAGATAGTTGTTTAAAAGTTGAATGACGTACACAAAAAATTCGGACACATGTTTAAATATTTTCAAAAGCTCACGTAATATGTAGTAAATAGACAAGGTTGACTAATAAAAATAATTTTTTTTCAGATAATTGCACTGGTAATTTGATAATCAATTATTATTTATTAGTAAACAAATAATAACTTAGAATAGTTATAATATGCAGACATTTATACTCGTACAAAAAAATATTGTTCGGGTCTAAAACTTACACAATGAGGAAATCATATGAAAATTAATTCTTAATATTAGAAAGAAAAATATTACCGAAAATTGTTGAATCAATAAACTATGTTATAACTTATACCAAGAGAGTGGAATACAAAGAAAAAATATAGTTTTTATATAGTACCTCAACCATTGTTTTATGTAATTAATAATTATGTTAAAATTTTTTTCTTAATTTAATAGCAATGACAAATACAATATTCTTTGGTAAGGTTATTGTATATAACAAATAATTAATTTTATTACATCCTTTTTTTGAAGTATATGAGACATAAATACATAATTATAATACTTATTAGCGTTGTTTTTTATGATCTTAAAGATAAATTTAAGCTATTCAAATTTTATATATTTGGATATTCGAGCATATCACGAACAAATACTTACTAATTTATTTATTATTCGAAGTATATTTTGTATATTATTTTATGAAAAACTTTCTGGCAACATTGAATGGCTGCTAAAATGTATGCTGTATACTTGTATTGCGGTTCCAGGACACCCTTCTGGCTCTGTCCAATCATTTCTCATAAGTCATTCGTGAATCATGTTTTATATTTAATGGGTATTACGTTTTTTGTTCCTACACTTGGGAGTTTTTAAATTTTTTCAGATTAAAAAATAAATTCATATATGTGTCTCAGATTATTTAAATTTTTTAATTATTTATATGATACTTTAGACGGCTTTACCGTCGGCTCGTTAACCTCACTTTTAGCATATAACTGTAATATGTGTAATTTTCTTTATTTGAATATTTTTAGATTAATTTTTTGCCTTATTTACTAAGTTATGAAACGATGTAATCTTAAAGCTATGAGTAGGTTTATATTATGTGTTATAATATTATATAGTTAGGTTTTATATAATGTCTATCCTAAGGTCTAATCCTTTTTTTCTACATAGGTCTAGAACTTAATTATTATAGATAGTTGTTTAAAAAGTGAATGACGTATACAAAATAATCGGACAGATATTGAAATATTTTTAAAAGCTTACGTAACATGTGGTAAATAAACGAAATTGACTAATAAAAATGATTTTTTTCCAGCCAAAGCCAACTGTAAATTTTTTTATTAATAATTAGTTAACAAATAATAACTTAAAATTGTACCTATAATATAAAAAATTTTATACTCGTAGAAAAAAATACTGTATGGATCTAAAACTTGCACACTAAGAAAATCATATAAAAATTAAATACGAAAGACAAATATTACCGTCAATAAAATATTTTATAAGTTATAACTTATAATAGGAGAGTGGAATACGAAGACAAAATATTGTTTTTATGGTACCTCAAGCATAGTTTTATATAATTTTGCTGAAATATTTTTTTAATAGTGACTACATCTGAAGTATCTTATACTGGTAAGGTTATTGTAACTAACAAATAATTAATTTTATTACATGCTTTTTTTAAAGTTTATTAGATATATTAGAGTTTTATTATTTAACCGGTATTATGATTTTGTTCCTACCCTGGGGAGCTATTCAGTTTTCTTACACAAAACAATTAATTCATATTTTCTTAGTTTATTTGAATTTTTAATATGATACTTTAGACTTTAGAGGGTATTTCCTTCAACTTTTTAAGCTCATTAACCGCACTTTTAGCACATAACTGTAATCTGTATCATTTTTACTATTTAAATTTGTTTAGATTAGTTGTTTGCCTTATTTAACCCGCCATGAGTCGCACCATTGTATGTAACACATGTGGTCGCACAAGGTCTTTTTGACCGTTCACTTATATCTCATATTTTTTTAACATTTTACATACAAATGCATTTATTAATAATTTACAAAAATTATATTTTATTTATTTATTATATTTTACAATATAAATTGATATTAATGAACTATTATACTTAAGTTTAAAATGAAAATAAATGAAAAATAATTTTATTGAATGAATATGTTTGAATACGATACGGTTTGATATTATTCTGAATGTTCCTCATTTGAATTTTGACAGTTAACACATACTGTTTGTCCACTATGCTCTTTGCAAATATATGTTTCACATACTCCACATACAGTTTTAGTTTTTCTATTTTTTCGCCAATCACAATAACCACATCTTCCTGGTACACCTTGTTTTTCAAATTTTTCTTGTTTTGTGCCAGTAATCTCATGCATTCTATTTTTTATTGAAATCGGAATACTTTGAGTTTGTACTCTTTTTTTCATTTCTTGCAGAACTAATACTCAAATATAATAGGTACCGAAACAACCGTGTGACGACTATCTTGAAACGTATAAAGCTATACGGAATGCCCCGAGAGAGCGGAAGTCGGCCGCGCGGTTTTGAGGTCTAATTTCTCCCACCAAGTCGACTGTCGGCGAAAATAAACGAAAATATTGCAACGTTCGAAGAGATAAGAGGTAAGTGACTAGATATATTGTTTTTGTTGGTTTTTCCATTTAAAATTGTATGCCGAAGGAAAACGTAACAAAATTGATACCGAGTTTAGTCGCACACGGTCTTTTTGACAGATTACGGACTTTACAAATAGCTATAAATTCGATGAACAATAAGACTGTTCTAAATAGTTTTAAAAAATAGGTCAACGTGTAAATTGAAGGTAACCAAATGCAAGAAATAAAGTAAATTACTCACAATGATTTATAAGTAAAATAATAAACTCACGGTCTTTTAGACCATGGTGCGACTCATGGCTGGTTAATAAATTACAAAACCGTGTAATATATCTACCAGCCTAAAGCCTTACAAATATTTTGAGCTTACTATATTATAGTCTGTTCTTTTATTACATGGTCTGTCCTATATTAATTACTTGGTTGTATTGTAATGTATTCCTATATATATATAGGTATTATCTATTATGTACTACCACTACATAATATATATTAGTATAAAGTTATAACGATGGCTGCTACAATATACGACATAAACATATAAAATATACAAATGCAAAATTATTTCTGATTTCAGGCATTTTTAGAAGATTAACTTCTCTTCGAAAATATTGATAATAGGTGTTTTTACTTTCAGACCAACCAATAAACCATATTATTGAAATAAAATTAATTTTCATAATATAATTGTCCATATAATTGATACCCCTTAAAAGAATACTTATGATTTTACTTATTTTGTTGAAATTTCAAAAATGTTATTAGTTGGGACATGACATTGTTTGCCTCTAGGTATACGGGTTTTTATAAATTACTTTACACCATGACAATTTCATTTTCAAAATATTTAGATTAATTATTAGAGGGCTCTAATAGCATATCTCGTTTTAAGGAGTAATATATAGGCAATTCACATGACATAAATATTTGAGCTGTCTATAATATGTGAGTAGTAAATTAACATTCGGGCCCCATTACCGGATCTGTATGCAACTCTCGAACATGTGAAAAAATGGAATACATTTTTTTTTGCATATTTAAAAACTACTAAAAGTGGCAGAAAATAAAACATACTTCTCAAAGTTCGATTGTAATTTTGAAAAAATGGTTGAATTTATAGGTTTAGAAACAAATTTCATTTATAATCACATGTGCCCAAAATAAATACAAATGTTATGCCATAATTTCATATGGAGTTTTAAAAAAAAATTTCATTTTTATGTCTTAAAATTGAATATTAAGTTCCTATAAAGCCTAGATAATTTACCAACTAGTTGATAGGTACACGTATAAAAAATAAAATTAGACATTCCGAAGTATGGGTGATTTACTACCACTTATTGTTCTAAAACGTATGAAAAAAACAAAATTATATGTAAAAAAAACCAGGGCTTGAAACCGTTTCCAAAACCGATTTCAGAAACCGGTATAAACCGATTTAAAACCGAAACTAAAACCGAAAAAATTGAATACCGATATTAAAGTCAAAACCGAAACCGGAAAAAATTGGATATCAGTATTAAATTCAAAATCAAAAATGTAAAAAATTGGAAATCGGTATTAAGTTCAAAACCGAAATCTGAAAAAATTTGAAACCGTTATTATTTTTTTTTTAACTGTCGTGTTTTTACATACGTAAATTCCATTAATACGCATAATTAATACTCATAATAAAATTTAAATCATGATTATAATGTTGATAACCATTTCATTATTCGCAAAATTATTAATTGCTTTATTAATACCTAGTTATGATATAAATTATACAAAACCGAAACTGAATATATTGTACCGATATTGCTAACTTGAATCCGAAAAATTTAGAAACTTGTATTCAAAACTGAAGCTGAAACCGAAATTTCTTAATACCGGTATTGCTATGTTGAAACTGAAATCGTAAAATTTCAAAACCGAAATTACCTAATACTGGTATTGAAAAATTAAAACCGAAATCGAAAAATTAAAAACTGGTACATAAAATCGAAACCAAAATTATTTCAATCACGTTCAAGCCCTGAAAAAAACTCTCATAAAGAATGATTGGTCTACTAAAAAAGAACTGATTTAATGTAAGTTATATACTATTGTCTTTTATCTTTATAGAGGTACAAGACTGTAAGTATTTATACATTTTATAATCTGCTTCATTAAAAAATTAAGGAAAAAATTGTATACAAATAGTTTAAAAAATTGTAACTCCGAACCTCCCTCAAGTAATATTATTTGAATATTCTAATGTCATATGTATGCAATGCTACAAATATTATGTTCAATTATTGTTGCATTGATATAATCTTGTTAGTTGTATAGATTTGTTCCTTCTGAGCACCTTTTTTACAGGGAGATTTCTTCAGTTTAAGTGGACATTTCTACATACTCCACCGGGCTTTTCTGAGCACCTTTTTTTTATCAACCAGGGAGATTTCATCAGTTCAAGCAGACATTTCTACATACTTCACCGTGTATTTCTGAAAACCTTTTTTAGTAGTATATTAAATTACTTTTTTAAGTATAAAAGAACAATTTGACAAATAAATATATTATTTATTAAATATTATTTTATTTACAATTATATAATATCAATTCTAGAAAAATATTTTTGCAAGTTTTCTTAATTCTCTAGTAAAAGGTACATATTCTACAATACGATCATGCATTGATAAACAATAAGCAGTTACACCTGTAAGTGATTCTGAAGATTCAATTTCCAATTGCTGAAGCTGTGGCCGAATCGTTCTGTTTCGAAGAATCGATGATTATAATTGGTGCGTTTGAAAGAAAAGTAGATGGACTCAATATCGGGTTCCGAATACTTTTTTCATAGTACGATTCTTGTAACGATGTATACATATCATATAACAAGGTGAAATTATTTTTTGCAAAATCTAAATTCAAATTATCGTATGGATAAGCTATTGAGTTCAGAAATACTCTTACGTTTGTTAGATTACAATGATCAAATATACTACAATCTTTATCTAATGAATTTTTACGTTCTTTTTGTAATCCAATTATGATAAACCGCAGTTTTTCTAATTTTGAAGCAGTTTTCAGATTCCATACAACTTTTTTGGCGGTTCCGAGTTCAGGATATTCAAAAGTTTCAAAAGATCTAAAAGGAATAAATAAACTTTTTTCTTTTTCTATAAGTTTCAATAATTTCAATCTTTCGCCATCGTCAACAGTGATATGTGGAACTTTCCAGACTATTTTGTTTAAAACGATTTTGCCTGTAGAAGCAGTTATACCACTTTTAAAACTTAACGCATTTAAATCAGTATGACTTCTAGTTCGTATTAATTCTAATCTAGAATTAACTAATATTTTTCTATTGTCTTCAAAAAAACCTTGCTGATTGTGTTACGTTTTTAAAATTCCAGCCTAAATTTTCATAACAATTATAGTTGTCCGTTGTACCGGATAAGTATCCTTTCAATGAGCTAGTGACTCCAAGAACACGCGTGCTATCTACTTCTATACCATTGATTTCCAATCGTATTTGTTCGAAAAGATACAAGTAGCCGTTATTAGATCGTTTCACTTAGTCAGCTTCCGAAACTTTTCCTTCCAAAAAAATAAAGCTTTCGTATAGATACGGATAAACATCTGATTGCTGGATTGATATACGTATTTCATCGTTATTATTAAATGATGTAGTATACGGTGTATATGAATGATATTCAATTTTTATTAGTTTAGAATCCGTTTCATACTGTGAAGTTATATCTAAAATATCACTCTCAGGCATTTTGCTTTAATCAATAATCCAGAGCTTGTAAACATTTTTTTCGCCGTCAATTTTTTCATTTTATTTGATATTACCGGTATCACTTTTGTCTTATGACTAGTTGAACTGATCCGAAGTAGTGGGTTTATATTGAATTTTAATCCCATCTCAAGACTCGTAACGTTTAATATGTAACAGAATTGTCAATGTCTCACTAAAATTATCAATCAAATTATGATCTTGATCAACTAGCTGTACATTTTTGTTTTATTCAATTTGTAATATATTAAATTTGGTGGTAACTGCACTACTTTCGATCCTGACCTTTCAGGTAACCCTTTTTGGTAAAATATCACGTGAAAAGACTCCATGGAAATGATTGATTTTCAACTTTCCGACATATTTTATAATATCTTGAGACGAAAGCGGTCTGTCAGGTAGCGTGATAATCAGTTTTTTTCTCAACCAATTATTGTTTGAATTCAAACCATCACCTTTTTTTCTCTTTGAATTTTGAACCGCGTTATACACACTAGCACCTCCAGATATCAAACTACCAAGTGCTGACAATCCTGCAAATATGGGTATTAAAGGTTATTATACGCCTCCTAACTGTCTTGGTGCTAAAATCAAACTTTTACCACCATTCCTTTTCTTTGAGATTATTTTTTTCTTCGCTGCTAGTATACCATTTTTTTTTTATTTCACGTTTCCGTTCACAGCCCATACCTATTTTTCTTTTAGCTTTCATTGCATCTGTCTCTGCGTACGCGACGAATTTCTCTTTTCTAGGTCAGATCTATGGTTAATAAAAGCATTTAATATCTTTATGTAATCAATAAATCGTATATGTTTTTTTATTGTATATTTTTATACACCTTTTGCTTTTCTTTCTACCGTGAAATCTATAGTTTTATAAGCGTATAATTGTGGTCTCAATGAAACGAATTCTTTAAGAATTATTGATTTAAGTTCATCCTTGAAAAAGCCTGGTTGGCTTTTATGGATTTCACTGAAGCAATAATGGTCTTAAGGATAATTAGATGTATCAAAATATGGTGATAAATCATTTTTTAAATCATCGATAAAATGTATTGTTTGAATAGCATATATCAAGGAATCTGTATCCGAATATAAAGAACTAATTTTTCTACCATATTTCTTTTTCATTAGTCATTACATTATAATGAAAATCATACATAAAAGTTTTCGAAACGTCTAAAATTACAGATCTTACATAAATCACTTTATCGAATTTAATAGTTTCCTTATGTTGATGAATAGCCATAAGATTCTTAGAGTATATAGTTCTGTCCTTAAAATTACTTTTTTCCATTAATCTATTAGCTTTTTTTCTGATGAAACCAGTTTTATTCTTGCAGTTCCGTACACATTGCAGTTACGCGTATATAACATGAAATGTAACATTACAAGTTCCAAATTAATGTTGTAAAAACATCGCTGAAATATTCCATTGCACGGTGGGTATATTCTAATTTTACTTCCCTAGTAATGTCGAATTGCATTATTATGTGACAAAGTAAAACAACTTGTTGTTTTCGCCTTTGATCTACGCTTCCTGTTATTTAGGTTTATATTAATACCTACAACATTACGACTCATAAATTATACTACATATATCATTTATTATTTTACGCTATTTTATTTAAAATAATATAATAGTTTTCGGGTTTAATACAACATTATTTCTAATGTTTTATTGATGATAATAGCAACTTTAATTCATATAATTAATTTTAAACTTGTTTAATATTTTTAATTAAATTAATATACAAATTACCTTTAAATGTAAATCTATTTGTATCTTTAATTTAGATGCAATATTAAGTACGTAATTATTGTGTTTTTAATGTATTTTGAAAAGTAGAATAGCTATATTATGTGCTACGTTGCATATATTTTTCATTGATAAACTGTCATCAAAAAATTATAAAAAAAGGATAGGTACTTTTTAAATGAAAACTATCATACGTCGCCATTGTCTTTATTTTTTACTATTCAATTTCTAATCATGACAATAAAATCGCAGCCCCTTATTTTGTATTTATTTTAAATAAGTATGGTTTTTCTCAAACCACATAATACAACAAACCTATAGTGACTAATAATGCAGATTGTACGTCTAACTTTTATTGATGATTTGGAATCTTTTCGTACCAGCATATTTGAAAAATAGATATTATTCATTTTTAAAATAATTCCCTCTAATCAAAAATATTAAATTGAGTTTTATATAGTTTTTATTAGTACCTAGTAAATTGATTATTATTATTATATTTTTTAGGTAACATTGGTAAATATATTTTTTAAACAATTTTTTTTATTAAAATATTTTATTTTATTTTGTGTGCGATTTTGCGAATATATATTATAATATTAATTATTTCGTTCATTATATCTTCAATGTCCATTTACAAATAAAAATATACATTGAAGATCAGAAATATAATTGCACATGTTCTTCGTATAGTCTTAATTTTAGTATGAAAAGTTGTTTTCCAAAAATATCACGTTCAACGTGAAATTTTCAATCGCTATTATTTATAATGTTTTTATATCAGAATAGAAGATAAGGTGGATTCCTTAAACCCAAAATTAAATACCCTTCAAACATGAAGCACACGAAATAATAATGGTATTTTTAAATATCCACTTCTAAATATGCGCATAGGTAATATTTTTCATATCCACACATCAGAAATTTGCATTAGCTGCAGCTTCATGTAGAGAAAACCAATAGGAGTCATCACATTGAACACAACTATAAATTTCATATTGTATCGAATTGTATTATGCATAACTTTGGTATATTATATATTTTTTTACAGCGAATATTTGTAAGTATAATGTTCGTTTATTGCCATATTTTTACTTTTAATTCTCCTGGAATTACCAGATGACAAATCTTAAATTGTTGTGTAGGTACAGTTTTGAAGTGATGTTTGTTCAGAATATTTTCTTGAATAGATGAATGTGTTGATTAACTACTCAACCCAATTCTTACCAAACCTAATTTTTTGGTGGTACTCCATTTGGCTCCCATTTCTCTAAACGGCTCCCGTTATACAAAAAGGTTGATTTCCAAACGGCTCCTATCATAAAAGGTTAACAAACAGGTAAATTCCTAAAAGGCTCCGGTTTTTCACAACACAAATTCGTTCCAAACTTTATACAGTCTTAGGACTGTCTCAAAAGAGGTGTGGTTAAAAATGTTATGGTGTACACCAAGTAAATTAATTCAATTATAAAAAAAAACCTAAAATGTAATATTAAATTTTAAATTTTTAACATTAAAAAAATATTTAAAAATTTAAAAAAATTTTGTATAAATAAAAATATAAGAAAAAATCATATATCGGGTAATTTTGTAATGTACAATTTTTTTATATAGCCCATGCGTGCTCTTTTATTTGATGAAAACTCGTAAATAATTTTTTCTACGAACTTTTGGTTTTTTTTTTCGATTTCGGTGTAGTAAAATGACTTCAAACTTTAATTTGCGTTTCAGATAACAATATAATATAATAATAAATTAATTTTCAATGAATAATAATAATAATACGCTAATTGTAGATAATATTTTAAATTCTATTTATGTTGACTCTTTAGTAGATATACCTCTGTCGAATGATAGTTTCTCCGTTTTTCAAATTAACATAAGGCACATTTTAATGATGTTGTAACCTTATTAGGCTCAGTAAATAATCTTTTTAGTGTTATTGTACTATGTGAAACCTGGCTTCTGAATGATTTCGAATTTAAATTAAATGGCCATATAACTTTTAATTCGTTAGGAACATTAAATAAATGTGATGGCGTAACTGTATTCGTAAGAGAATCTTTAAATATAATAACAGTTAATACACAAGTATTAAAAAATTGCAATTCATTACACATTACTTTTAAAATAAATAATGATTTATTCCATCTATTTTGTATTTATAGATCTCCTAATGATAATATAGATAACTTTATCAATAATTTAGAATTATTCTTATCAAGTTTGTATAAAAAAAATGTACATAACATTATTTGTGGAAATATTAATATTGATATTATGAAAAGTTCAAAAATAAGTAATGAATATCTAAATATTATGGCTTTTAATGGATTTTTGCCATGTATCAATAATTATACTAGAGTAACTAGCTTTTCTCAAACTTGTATTGATCATATATTTGTTAATAATATTGATACGACTAAATTTACTCCATACATATTAAGGTGTGATATTACGGATCATTATGCAACAGCTATAGTATTTCCAATTTTTAACAATCACAATAAACCTAATGCATTATCTAATAATTCAAATATAAGTAAAATTAATATAAATAATTTAGATTTATTAATTAAAACTGAAGATTGGCTTTCTTGTTTTAATTTCTCTAACGTTGACTCTATGATTGATACTTTTAATTGCAAAATGGTAGAATTTATTAAATATTCATCTACCCCTATTAATAAGATTATACCAAAAAAAATGCTAAATATAAAAGCATGGATTACACCTGGCATTATTACTTCTATCAGAAATAGAGAAAAACTTTTTTCTAAGCTGAGACATAGGCCTTTTGATTTAAAATTTAATAATTTCTACAAATCATATAGAAATATTTTAAATCTTTTGATAAAAAAATCAAAGCAAATGTTCTATCAAAATAAATTAAAACATTATAAGTCTGACAGCAAACAAATCTGGAAAGTTATAAATGAAATTATGGGTAAACCGTGCAAACAAATGAATAATATTAATAAAATTACAAATAAAGATGGTATTATCGTTGAATCTAAAACTGAAATTTGTAATGAGTTTAATGACTTTTTTGTAAATGTAGGAAATAATTTAGAAATAGAACATATAAATTCTGTTGATATTTACTTTAACGATAAAAATCAGAGCAATAACAGTATTTTTCTTAATCCAATTAGTAGTAATGAGATTAGTGAGTATATTGATAAGATTAAATATTTTAATTCATATTATGAACATGGTTTAACAAACTATATCCTTAAGAAAATTTCTAAATCTATTTCTATACCGTTATCGTTAATTTTAAATAATACTTTATTAAAAGGTGTCTTCCCTTTAGCTTTTAAAAAATGTATTGTTATTCCATTATTTAAATCAGGTGATAAATTATCATGTGGAAATTATAGACCTATCTCACTTTTTTTAACTATATCAAAAATTTTTGAGAAATGTATCAAAAACCGTTTATTAAATTACTTTAAAAAGAATTCATTTTTCTCTAATTCACAATTTGGTTTTTTGGCTGGTTTGTCAACAAGTGATGCTCTTTTTAAACTTGATAACTTTGTTCGTAGACATATTGACACTAATTACAAAGTAATGGGTATTTTTCTAGACGTGCAAAAAGCCTTTGATTGCGTAAATCATGAGTTATTATTAAAAAAGCTAGAATATTCGGGTATTCGGGGAGTTGCTAATAATCTATTAAAATCTTTCTTAAATGAAAGAACTCAAATAGTTCAAATAAATGAGTGTTATAGTAAAGCTAAAGATATAACCTGTGGAGTTCCGCAGGGAACAGTCTTAGGCCCATTGTTGTTTATCTTTTTTATAAATGACTTATTGAATATAAAAATAGATAGTAATAAAGAATTCATAAGTTTTGCTGATGATACAGCTATTCTAATATCTGAACCAACAATTGACAATTTGTATCATGAAGCAAATAATATTTTAAATGATGTATATATTTGGTTCTGTAAAAATAAGTTAAAGTTAAATTTACTAAAATCTAAATTTATATGTTTTAATTTATCTGTTAATAATGTTTTATTTGGACATAATTTGATTGTACATTCCCTAAAATGTAATACTAATTTAAATAAAGTACAATCTATTTTTTCATATGGTATACCCATTTGGGGAGGTTATAACAGCATTGTACATAACTTAAATGTAACAATAAATGGTATTATTAAATATTTATTAAATCTTCCTTTGCAAACAAATACTATTTTAATTTATGAAAAACTTAATGTAAATAATTTTAAAGTAGTATACAATCAAGCTGTTTTAGTTCATTTATTTAAGCATAAACATTTAATACCTGTATCAGATCATGATCACAATACTAGATATAAGCAAAATGTTAATATTCGTTTATTGAAATGCCAAAAAGCCTTTGGGCAAAAAGGTGTATTGTATACTGGTTTCAATTTATGTCGATTATTAAATATTAATATTAATCAGTTTGAAAATTTAAAGTCTTTCAAAACTTATCTTAGACATGCTGATTTTTTAAAAAAAATATGATTATACTTAATAAGACTATTATTTAAAATATTATATTATGTATTATTATGTTTATTATGTAATAGTATGAAAAACAGATTTATTATTATATTATTCAAATTTATGTTTATTCCTAGGTAGGTCAAAAGAACTCGCTCCCCCAGCACAAGTTTTTCTTTTAGGGGGTGCTGCAATATGTAACTCGTGTTATTTTTGTTATTCTTATTATGTATGTACTGTTGTTGTTGCAATAAAGTTCATTATTATTATTATTATTATTAAAAAGATTGTATATTGGTTAGTATGCCAAAAACCTTAAAAATATTTGGATGAGTAGTATTGAATTCTTTGTTGAATTTATTGTGGAACGCTTTACATCCATTTGTGGTCAAAGAAAGAGGAGATGAACATTCAGCCCATATTTCAGGAGAAAAACGAATAACTGACATTATATTATTTTCAAAAATATAGCTGAAAACTTTATCTACGTTATCGTCTTTTGGTTTGATAGTCATTAAATCATCCGTGAAACAATCCAAGACTTCGGACGGTGGTAGGTAAGGAAGGTCAAATAAATATTTCAGCGCTCTTCTGATTTTAGAATCTTTGTCCCTGAATTCTGAAGCAAACCTGAATTATTTGCCACTAATTTTGACCCAAATGGAATCTACACCCATTTATTTTTACCGATGGCCACGTTTTTCAAAATGCAGAGTGAATAGCTTCTTCAAAATCTACGAAAACAACTTCTGGATTTAAGTGATCAGACAACGCTGAATAAGCTTTTCCGTAGGTTACTGAGGTTAGGTTAGCTGATACGATTATGTGCCATATCGCATATCCGATTAAATTGTTATCGACACATCATAAATATTTCAGATTAGCCATAGTTCGATGTTTCTGTTTTTCCGATGTTATCAATACATCCTATATTTTCAGTATTCCGTTATTAAAATTAAAAATATGATATGTAAACAGGAATTGTATGTACTATATAACATCATAACGAGGAGCGTAGTAACATTGTACAATTATTATGTATGCTGTTTTGGAAGACAGACGTGCATATGTCGAATAATTATTGTAGAGTTTACAATTATACAATTGCACCTGTTTATACATTTTTTTTTGACAGGAGCTGATTGAGAATTTAACTGTTCGTAAAACCTTTTTAAAAACTGTAGCCGTTTGGAAATAAGCAAACAATAGACGGGAGCCATTTGGGATCCCTAAAACCTTTTATGCCATTATAATATTATCTTAAATGATTATCTTCAGACAAGTTACAGAACAATGACTTAAATTGTTGACCCTTGCAACGCCATAATATTGTGAACTAAAAATGTAATACTTGTAAAAAGAAAATGGTCGTTCAATTTTTTTTCATTTGACCAAGTTATACGGTCCCTGGCAGGAATCTGATGGGTTTGATAACGCTAATCATCTCATATGACAAGACTAAAAATACATTATTAATTTTTAAAATTCATTAAATAATTATTTACTAGTGTTATCACCAACTCGACTAACGAAAAAACAAATGACGTGTGACGTTCACAGTTTCACATTTTTGCTATATAATTATAAATGTATAACTTATGTGAATGTCTTTCTAAAGAAGATACATTTTTATTATTTCATATATGTTCATGCTGTTGTCGTCAGCATTTCCGTCACTAAAACTGTAGCGGTGACCACGTACAGCACGCACAATGGACAACTCTTTTCTCCCCGCTCTTCACCGTCTCTTCTTATGCATTAAACACATGATCCATTCTATTCAAACGTATTTCTAATGTCTTTGATAAATCAATGTAAACACCGCCATAGTTTATATATTTTTTATTTTATTTCTTTTTATGTTGTGTTAACATAACCAAAAAGAGTTCGTATATACTACTATCGTGTTGCGCGGGTGTGTGTGCTGGGGACGCTCGTTATTAAGACAGCTCCCAAGTTTCGTTTGTATTCATTTTTATATACACGTTACATTATTTTATCATTGTCGTCATCAGTAAGATGACACAATAATCATTGTAATTCTATCTGGTCTTGCGGATACTGAATCTGCAGATAATTTATACAACGAAATCCAATAAATCATATAATACCGTTTACAATTTGGTGAGTACTTATTTATTTGATTCCGTTTATAATACCTATATTTTTGTTAAATTATTTATTTAAATTATTGACATCATTCTTCATTAACGTAAGTCCACCAGCAACCATTGTGCGTTGTGTGAGTGGCCACCCAGGTTGTCCAGGTGCAATACACTGTAGATCGGCTAACCATATATACTTCCACCTCAGTCATTAATGCGTGGAAATTCTGAATCGTTTAATGGATATCGTGACAACTGGACATACTTCTGTAGCACAAGTTAGTTGTAAGATTGTATCCAACTGTTGTGAGCTCTGAGGTCATTGCACCATACCGATTCGACCACAGAGAGTTCCACCTCCATACACTTAGACTGCATAGTTTTCTTTCCCATTGTTTAAATTGTATCCTTCACACCCTCGTTTTTCGGTGCGTTTTGGTTCCTTGTTGTGCATCGTCGCGTCATTGCTAGTTGCTACCCACCGTCACATCCTTGGGCTGTGTGTTGAATTGCCTATATATTGAACGTCGGCGTTGTCATACTGTCGCTTCTGAAACGTTAATTGCGCATGCAATTTTGGTTATTTATCCGTGACTCCTTCAATCTTTTTAGTAGATACAATCACAAGTTCAATCTATCGGATGGTGCTTCACAATCATCAAGTACCCTACAATATAACTGGTTGTTATAGGTCACTTCACTCTTCAGAACAACATTATCTTTCTATCTTGTCTTAATAAGAGGGATGACTATACCTCAGGCTACACTAAACATCGTTCTTGTCCCCAATGACCAACCTACATCTGCAGATGTACTTGTTCATATAATATCGTTTTGATTTTTTAAAAATCATAGTTTTTATTTATTTGTTAGATATACTGTGCCGCATATTTAATATAATAAACTTATTAGGTATTAAATTTGAAAATAACATTTTATAACAACAGAAAGACTTTTATATATTACATAATATAATGCTGTATATAAATATGCCTATAATCTATTTTACTCTATTTTTATTCATTGTTATTTACAGCATTTGCAAGTACGTTATATTTATTTATTCATAATATTTAAGAGGTACAATGTAAATACATAATAAAGCTGTTTAGCGTGGAACTTGAATTTTGAATTTTTAGATTCTGACCAGACCCATATTATAATTGAAAAATGTTTGTGTTTTTGATGAAGTTCATATCAATTTGAAATTTCAAAATTCAAAAAATAAATTTTCACCTTGACAAACGAAAATACGAATAACGTGTAACGTTCACTATAGCTTCACATTTTTGTTTAATTATTATGAATGAATAACTTATGTTAATGCCTATATAGAAAACACATTTTCATTATACCGTTTAAGATTGAAAAATGTTATTGAAATGAGTTTGTATGGATCACTTCAGAACAATTTAATCTTTCTATCTTGTTTTAATAAGAGTGAAAATACCTATTATTTGTTCTTGTCCACGAGTACCTATAATTATAGTTTTACACTTGTACGTGTCCACATATCGTTTTGATCAGGACGTAGTTTTAATTTATTTGTTTGTATAGGTACTGCACAATATTTAATATGAGAAATTAATTATTAAAGTTTTGAATAATAATTTATGAGAATCTAAAAAATTTTATTTTTCTCAAAATCTAGCGTTTTTAGTAAATTCATGATAATATATAAATATGCCCGAAAATTATAATCTATTATTAAACATTATTATTTACAGTACGAGAACGTATGTTATTTATTTATTTTTAATATTTATAATCGATAGGTAGGTACTTAATGATAAAGTACCTATCGATTTTTTTATTTATTCATTCCTAACAACTTAAAAATGTACCTCTCATAATATTTGTAAATTAATCGTTATCCTTTATGAATCCATTAACTGTTAGACACTTTAAACAAAATTAGTTGCCACATGCCAAATTATAAAAATAGTTTTCTACCGAATATTTTTAACTTTTAATAATTCATAAATCATAATGAACCTAAGTTATCATATTTTATAAATTATATTAGTAACAATAACATTTTAACCATTTATTTTTTTTAGAGTGGTGTAGTACGTAAACATTATTTTATTTAAAATGAATTAGTAGTTTTATAATTTTATTTGTTTGAAATATTAAATTTGTATTAACTAATTGCATGTGCTTGGAACCAAAACGGTCTCAATCGA
The DNA here is from genome assembly GCA_008086715.1 of Sitobion miscanthi. Classification (NCBI taxonomy): domain Eukaryota; kingdom Metazoa; phylum Arthropoda; class Insecta; order Hemiptera; family Aphididae; genus Sitobion; species Sitobion miscanthi. The sequence goes on along the minus strand of SSSL01000034.1, from coordinate 6,808 downwards.
TTTTTTTTAAAATTATTTTTATATATACTTCATATTGTAATGTTAGTTTACATTACATACACATTTCACGTCATACTAAAACGGTATTTCTAAAGGCTACGAAGATACCATCATACGAATTAAAACCCGGGAGAACTATTTGATAACATGAACAATAATTATTGAGACGACGTGTCTGTGCTGTTTACATTTGCTTCAATGTGAATGTGAAAACTAACCAACGTTGACCACCAATGGCGTGTAAAATCAGTTGTGATTTACGGGAGAGATCTTTTCAAACCACGTAAAATACTTAGGAGACACACGGAACGATTACTCAACGTATGCCTACAAATAACTTTCACAACATGTTACACCTAACCTTCCCTACAAACCAAAACAAACACCTAATGGCCATAGTTGCCGGGCTTCACGAACAATTTAAAAAAAAAAAATTAAAACTTCATATTTTTATAATTACTATTTTCCAGGTGATTTGGTCTGTAAGAAACATTTTTTGTGTTTTTTATTTCATTGATATATATTTATTGTTTTTTGAAAGTTTCTTGATGAATTTACATAGACAATATTTTTCTTCTGACATGATTGTTTGTTTATCAATTGGAAATCATAAGAAACTATTTTAAATCTGTAATACTGTTTAGAGCTTTGACGTCATAAAGTCTATAAATTATAGGTGATGGTGAATTTTCTCGTATACATAGTAATTAGGACAGCTACTCTATGTGTAGCTATAATTTCTTGGGTTTAATAGAAAAAAATATGCAAATGCATCAAGTTCGGGTTAATAAATCATTAGGTAATTATAAATAAATTATCCAATTACTATACAAATTATGATCAAATTTAGATTGGTTTTTTATTTTTACCAAAAACTACTCATTCTCTAAGTACCTGCCTAACATTCTATAAATATATTGAGAACTTTTCAAAGAAATTAATGAATGTTCCTCTTTTATCATAACAATATATAACAAACGTTTTATAATTAAAATTATAATTTATAATTGGAATTTAATTCTAGCTAAAATAGGTAAATTCTTTTTTATTTTTTATAATTAGTTTTTTTATACTATGCTTATATTAGATGAATCTTACATGTTTATAATATATATAGCTTAAGACTACAATATTTATATTATCCATGAATGAATGTACTTATAGTAGAACAATATTATAAACATTTTGTAATATTAACGATTAGATTTTTTTTTTTATTTCAGTATCAAAAAGTACGTAATCACATTTATTTTGTAAAAGATAATTGTTTTATAGTCTTTATTCTTATAAATTTTTCTATTAAGGAATGCATGGATTTCCCGAAGACATTTTTTCTATTTATTAACTGTAAATTTAACTATAAATTTAACTCGTTATCATGTGATATTTCAATATCGAAAATCACCATGATATTTGAACAAACCTCCAATAATCGTTTACACGTTCAAATTCAGTTTAATTTGTGCCAATCATAATTGTTTTTTTCAAGCAGTCTAGAATGCATGAAAGCCAAATTTTTATTCAAATATCCTTTACACGTTTAAGTATTTGCACGAATTAAATTTTTGCAAGCCAGTCCGAACAAATAAAAATAATCTGATATAAGTCCACACTTTAGATAACGACAACTTTGTTAATTAACCTGGCTGAGTGCCAAATGAATTAATTTATGTTTGAGATGCCATTGAACGCAATGATGATAAATGATTACAAATATTACCTACAATCAGAAAAAAAGTCTGAACAAACACGGTCACCTGCCTGATTTATTTTCTAAAGATATAACCTTTATATTATAATATATCGTTTAATTGTATTGAAGTCCTAGAATAGATTGTACTCAATTTTTCAAAAAAAAAAAAAAAATACAAAAATTGGTACGGTCTGCTGTGGTTTGAATAAAAGAAATGACAATACCAATTTTCAAACAATCAAAAAATACATACTCCCAAGTTAGGTGACAGTACTTATATGGTAGAAGTTATAATGGTCATCGTTATGTATGTATCTTTAACTATAGGTACCTATAACCCAAGTATTTTTTTTTTATTTCTGCGGTAATTATTATGAACAACCATATATTAAATTTAAAAAATACATCAACATTCAAGCAAACGCTTGACTCCCATCGGTAAGTCGCTGTAAAATTAATTGTGATGATATTTTGTAGAAAGGCAAGTGTATGAGGGCATCCTGGTTTGAGCAGCCGTGCAATTTGACGTCGTAAATTGTCGTCAGGTATTGCCCGTTTACAGGGGATCGCTGAGGGACGGTTACTGCCCTGGCGATGTACGGGCACTAGTCGTGTGAAGACAGTAGACTGTATAAAAATGCAAAATAGTGGAAAAAGAAAAAATATATAGGAATGTGAAAACCTTACGAAACAGTAATGATTCAATAAGAAATAATTATAACACCAAATCTTGAAGGTAAAAAAAGTATTCTAGTAATTCACAAATGTTGTAAATAATAATATTAATATATATCGCGAAGGGCGATGAATTATGTTATAAGACGAACAAAAAATATGAATAATACAATTTGTATAATATGTTATATAATACGACAGCGTTGACGATATTACATAATAATTCGGGTGAACATATGTTGTTCAATGACGGACGTCGAACAAATTATAATGATATTAAGACCTAACCTTTATGCTTTTGACTCGGGCTGGTATGATGGAATTATCTGGAATCCTATCTGGTACAATGGTGACTGGACCACGATGCAGGCCTAAGAACGGAGTCCGAAAGTAGGTTATGCACTAATTGTCGGTTTGATGCGTGAGTTTCGCCGGTGGAGCACGTTCGACCGGATTGTATTAAAATGTCGTCATCACAAGTGTAATACGATGGTATGAACGGCTTGCAAAACCAGACCAGACTAATATCGTGGGGAACTCGGCCGTATTATATACAACGAGCGGTAGGGCAAGCAGACGCGCGGGACAGCGATATTCGTGGCAACAAGTTTGACCTTTGCTCGGGGAAAAACAATGTATTCCAGCCACGACAGCTTATGGGGCACCAACAACAATAATTAGGCCATCCATATAATCTTTATATATTATTAAAACGTGAGGCGATTTCTTGTGACAGTTATATCTGAAGTTCTACTGGGCCGATTTTAACAATTTTTTTTTAAACGAAAGTACTCGGTGTGTAGATGAGCCATCAAAAGAGAAAATTCCAAAAAAATAATTATTTAAATAGATATTAGAAGCATAAAGTTTGCCGTATTGTTACATAGCGATGCGCGTTGCTTGCCGTGCACACACACACATCTTTAGAACCCCCACTACTCCTACGTCTGCTACAGTACTGTCGTAGTGTCGTCGTCGCGCGTCGGCAGCGATGTATTATTTCATATTTGGCATTGATGCATTGTGCACTGTTACTGTTGTGTTATCGTCATAGTGTCGTCGTCTGAATCGTCGTCGAAAAACCTGGTGTTACAATGTGTAATTTATTTTTTTCTGGCAATGGTGACGCAGGACATTACTGTGTTTTAGTTTTAGGATAATAATATGAATATTCAAAATTCATTTATCCTACCTAAAGAAATAACTGCAAACACTATTAGTAAGCGTAAAACACATTCTTTAACTGGTAGACGAGAAAGAAAAAAACATAAAGAAACCCGGAATCACAGTGCATTATTGTTTAAATTATTTTATAAATGCGCTTTATTACATGATATAGTTCACGTTACTCCCTATAATTTGGGTAGTTTAACATTTAAATGCGAGCATTGTCATTCGTTGCACTTTGAGTGTGAAAAAACGACTAGAGGGCATTTCAGTTTATGTTGTGGTAATGGCAAAATATCTTTACTGGAGAGCCGTTTGCCTAATGAAATATTTGATTTGTTTGTTGGTGAAAATGATGAGTCCAAACATTTTAGAGAACATATACGTCAATATAACAGTGCGATGTCATTTGTCTCTTTTGGTTCTCGCATAACATTACCATCGGGGTATGGGCCTTATTGTTTTAAAATACATGGTGATATATATCATCGTATAAGTTCCTTTTATCCTAGCTCAGGCCAAAATCCATCGTATGGTCAACTATATATTTTAGACTTTGCTGAAGCAAACAAAGTTAGATAAAACAAATCACAAAATATATTACTTAAAAGTTATGTAACTGATAAATTACACAATGTATTATCTAACATAAATCCATATGCTAAATCGTACAAACAAATGCATGAACTAACGGTTCATGGTAGGAGTTCAACTACTATTAATATGATTATGCGATTTTATCATGAACCTAGAGAAGATATCCGTAGGTACAACGACCCAACAGTTTCTGAAATCGCAGCAGTATTTTAATCTTCAGATGGCGCACCTCCTTCACATAGACATATATCAGTTTACCCAAAAAAAGGAGATATACAAAGAATTGATTATGACAGCATGCACTGTGACCCTATGACTTACGTTTTAGTATGGCCGTACGGAGAACCAGGCTGGTATAGAAATATGCAATATCATGGTAAACGTAAAACTGCCAAAAGATGCAACATTTCCATGCGTGAATATGTATGTTTTCGAATGGCAATAAAAGGTACTCCCCCATGTGGTAGTTTTAATCCAGTACTGAGCGCAGGCAAACTGACTCAACAACTGATCGTTGATTATTATTGTCGTATTGAAGGTGATAGATTGAAATATATTAGAAATCAGCAATCAAAATTAAGAGTAGACACATATTCTGGCTTAGCAGACGCTTTACGAGCAACGGCAAACGAAGCCAATGTTAGAGTGGGAAAATTGGTCGTATTGCCTTCTTCGTTTATTGGAAGTCCTCGAAATATGGTACAGAATTACCAAGATGCCATGGCAATAGTAAGGAAATTCGGTAAACCATATTTGTTCATTACATTTACCTGTAATGCTTCGTGGCCAGAGATTACTACAAGCATTCATTCATACGAAACAGTAAATAACAGACCCGATATTGTTGTTCGTGTATTCCATGCAAAAGTTGAACACTTATTAAAAATAATAAAAACAAAAAAAATATTTGGTGATGTGAAAACTTACATTTACACAATAGAATTTCAAAAAAGAGGATTACCTCACGTTCATTTGTTAGTAGGCCTTGAGGATCATTGTAAGTTTAGAGATGTTCAGGATATTGATAGAGTTGTGTCCGCAGAAATTCCTGATCCAAATCATGATAGTACATTGTATAATTTAGTAAAAAAGCATAATATACATGGACCTTGCGGGAGTCTAAATTTAAATAATGTTTGCATGGAGAATGGAAAGTGTAAAAAAGAATTTCCTAAACAGTTTCCAAGTGTTACAAAAGAAAACTACAATGGATATCCTGTGTATATGAGAAGAGATAATGGCCGAACAATAAGTAAAACAGTTAACGGAAAATGTATTGATATTGATAACAGATACGTTGTTCCATATAATCCCTTTCTGTTAAAGTATTTTGAAGCTCATATTAATGTTGAAATTTGTGCAAGTGTCCACAGTGTTAAATACTTACATAAATATATTTATAAAGGTCACGACTGCGCTAATCTCCAAGTAACTGTCGACCAAACATCAGTGAATCATGATGAAGTGACCACTTATTTAAACACCAGATACGTTGGATCATGTGAAGCAGCTTATAGAATATTTTCATATAATATGCATGAGCAATCACATACTGTAGTACGACTCGCCGTACATTTACCCGATCAACAATAAGTGTATTTCACCAATGATAATGCAGCAGAAGCATTAATGCACGCAGAGTTGAAAAGTACTACACTAATAGGATAGAATAGAATTGGTGCTAAATCATTCGAAGATATTAGAACATATAATGGTATAACATTTCCTACCTTTAAAGAGGCAGCTAAACATCGAAATTTTCTATCAGATGATTCAGAGTGGTATCGCTGTTTAAGTGAAGTATCCATTTTTCAAATGCCAAAGTAACTTCGACAAATGTTTGCATATATATGTATTTTTCAGAGACCTTATGACACTAACGTTTTATGGGAAACATTTAAAGGCGCAATGAGTGAAGACTTTATACAAGTTTCAAATGCCACTATTGCTTATGCAAAAACCTTATCAGATATTTCATTAACATTAAAATTGCATGGTCAGACATTGAAATCAATCGGTTTACCAGAATATGATGCTGCTATTAAAGACAGCGAATCAGATCAACAAGATACATTACCATTATCAATTCAACATGTTTTAATTGACAGCGCAAATCAAGAACAGCGTGATATTATAAGCACTATTATGAAATGCGTGAGCCTTGAAAATACAAGTGTTCCTAACGCATATTTCATTGATGGACCTGGTGGTAAAGGGAAAACATTCGTCTATAAATGTCTCATTAACAGCTATATAGAAATGGGTTATGATGTAATTCCGGTTGCTTGGACTGGAATAGCAGCAATGTTGTTACCCGGAGGTCGCACAGTACATAGCCGATTTAAATTACCTTTGATATTGACAGATACTTCAGTTTCATCATTGAAGGTAAATAGCAAAGAGACATCAACTATTCGAAAATCGAAACTTATTATTTGGGACGAAGCTTCTATGGCAAGTGCGTGTGCGTTAATGGTTGTCAATCGATTATTAAAAGATATAATGGAAAACGACGTTTTCTTTGGTGGGAAAGTTATTGTCTTAGGAGGAGATTTCAGACAAGTTTTACCAGTTGTCCCACATGGCTCTAGACAGCTTACAATACAAAACTGCATAAAAAATTCTCCAATTTGGCCACATTTTAAAATTCTTAAACTATTTAGAAATATGAGAGTA
>SSSL01000254.1:0-58632 GCA_008086715.1 Sitobion miscanthi | reverse complement strand
TGATTACCTGGAGTGTACATGTAATGTATCTTTTTTGTAATTAAGTAACATTTTTTCCACCAAAGCATAGGGCTTGTGACAGACTAAAGAAAAGAGATAAAAAAAGGGACTCGAGACTTGCGACGCCTACAAATTGTGCTTTTGAAAGGGGGGGGGGGCAAACGGAAATTTTCATATTATGATACTCGACGATGACTTGAGCCTTTGACCGCTGGAACTGTTGGAGGTGGATAAGCTATGCCCATCCCTTTGCCCACGTCGTTGACTAGATGATCGATGTCGAAAAACAAAATTAAGTTCCAAATAGGTGTTAGAACATCGACGGTTGACTCCGAGGTTGGCTGGTACTGTTGGCCGCAAGTTGAAGTCCCGAAGACGTGACAGTGAAGATCATGTTCTTCTCAGTCAGTGGTCAAGAAAAGAGTATCGAGAGGTCGACGACGGAGCTTGGGTGACGATCGGCTACGATGAATAATTAACGTAGTGGGGCTGTTTAAAAGAACTATAGTAGGTATTCTAAAAAGCACAAATATATTTAAACTTGTTTTGGTTACTAACACGGTTTTAGTACCTGTAGGCTAACTACTTTGCTGACTAGACTGATCACCTGCACCCATTTTTAAATTTGACCAAACACACTAGACCGATTCTCACATCACGTATAAATTACGAGAACAAAACAAATACGCATTCGCCACAAAATATTATGTCTTAATGGATGCAATTGGGTGAAAATAAAAAAGGTCGAATGTTTACAACTTGAAATATATCATGCATTATATTATATTGTCGAACTACACATAACGAACAACACTTACTTCCTGCATTGCAAGAGTATACAATTGAACATTGTTGAGGTGTGCAGAAGTGCTGCCACTTACACAACAATTATGAACTTTAATTTAAAATTTAATTTTTATCCAACTAATATTAGATGTATTTGCGTTTCTTGACAAAATGAACGGTGTCTAAGAATCTAGATAAGATAATATAGGTTTTTACGCCGTCCGTAATTGGTGTTCACTGTCGATTGCAATAATATTAGTAATGCGTTTCTTATTAATATACAAAATTGGGTTTGGAATTATTCGTCAAAAAGTCGTAGTAAACACGATGGTTATAATGGCAGTTCATCGTCAGAATTATGAGATGAGTTTTCAGTAATATCATAAAATACAGAATATTACAGCTTGGTAGGTATGATATAATCTAAAGTACAATGGTCTCAAGCTCAAATTTCCAGTGGTCCATATTTATACATCAAAGGTTCACAAGCGAACCATTATTGTCCAAGACTTATATTTTAGTTATGTCTATACAATTTATAATTTATACTGATATAGTGATATAACGGTCCATGAATTACGTACACTATACCTACACTTAACACCAATGGCTACAAATCACCAAATGCTAGTAATGCACAACGATATATTTTCCGTTATCGATATCGGTTCATTGATATTGATATCATATCGCGATATCGAAAAACAAACGATATCGATATCGACAAACGATATATCGATATAATTTATTTTTATATATACAAATAAAAAGTATAAAAAAAGTTTTCATATTATATTATTAATTATTATAAACAAAAATTTAAAAATTTAAATTGAATTCAAATTACAGGTACATTATTTATTTTTCATCTACTATGGGTACCTCGGAGTGTTGTATAATTGCTTCCTGAAAATATGCATACATTTAAAATTATTAAGTATTTAGCTAAAAATATTATTATTCAGTAATAGTTTTCATACCATTACGTTTTCTGATATATTTTTTTCTTTTAAATATGAATTCAAAAAAAGTAATTGATTGACTCTGTCTGGTGATAACCGATTTCTTCTTTTGGTAATGACTTGAACAGCTTCACTAAATAACCGTTCGCAAGGAACATTTGTTGCTATTACACTTAAATATTTTTTTGCCATCTGTGAAACTACAGGATATTTTTTCTCGTTGTATTTCCACCATAATAATGGATCTTGGTTATGACTTATTTTATCTGTCATACTTTTATATTTATGTAATTCATTTCCTTCGTCTTCGTCTTCTCCGTCACTGTCGGCTATAAGAGATCGTATTTTTTTGCAGGTGGTTCCACTGGTTCGTCAGAATTTATTTCTGTTAATGGAATCTCTTCGTATTTTTCAAATTCATTTTCTAATTGTTCCTAGACTAAAGTTTTTTGGTCCTCCGATAAAAATAAGTTCGTGGTATCTAGGATCAAGAGCTTATAGCTAATAACTTGCTTGTTAATGTTTTAACTAAATCATTTTGGAGCCCAGCATTTACAGACAATTGAATAGAATGTGCATACATTTAATTAAATTATCCTGACCTATGTCATTAATAGCTTTCACTATATTAGCCGCATTGTCACTGACAATAGCACACACTTTATTTTCAATTTGCCAATTTTTTATTACAGATTTTATATTATTAGTAATATTTTCCGAAGTATGCGATTCCGGTACCTCAACTGTTTTCTTAATTTCCAATTATCCAAAAAATGGCATGTTACACCCAAGTAACTATTATTTGCCACAGAAGTCCAAAAGTCAACAGTTAAACACACATTAGGCATATCTTTCAAAACCTTTTTTAAATTCTCCCTTTCAACTATTGCCATTTGGTCAATTTGTCTTGTTATAGTCATTCTACACGGGACAATATATTCTGGCACAGCTATATGCATGAATTCACGAAATCCTTCACCTTCTACGATACTAAGTGGTTTTAAATCTTTAATGACAAATGTCATTAAACTTTTAGTGAGCTCTTTACTACGATCCCCCGTTATAGATAATTTTGATGTTCTTACTTTAAAATAATTTTGAATATCACTCGATGCACTAGATGTTTTTGACGCGCTACATTATTGTAAATGTAATTTTATCACTGTACGCAATAATAGACTTGCACTCGCGACAGTGAACTTGTTTTTTATTTAATATTGTACCATTATTATCTATTTGAAAGCCAAAATGTTTCCATATGTCACTACGACCTCCAGGTAATGGTACTATCTTAATAGAACTCATAATTTTTATTTAATTATTTAACTTATTATAACTATTGACAAATAAATTATTATTGATTTAACTTATTAATTATTTAATTCAACGTAGACGACGGAAACGATGGAACGAGACTAATTGTAAAAATCCAACAGTCACAGCTATATATGTCTATTGTAAGAACTTTATCGTATTGCTTATCGTTGGTGTTTAATCGTTCTTAGACATTGATTTACTGTCAAAACTTATATAAATAGAAAATATAAATTTTAAATTGCAACGAATTGATATCAATTTTCGATATCGATAAAATGTTGGATATTTACCTGCGATGTCGTATTACGATATCGAATATTATTTTTGTCATATCGATATCGGTAAAATTGGTCTGATATCGATATCGATATCGAAATACGACGTCATTGTGTATCACTACCAAATGCTATCACATAATCGGTAATTAGGGATTATTTACTAACGATGGGGGATGTAAAATATATAAAACATTACAAACGTCAAATAATATAATTTTGATAATTATTGATGTTTTAATAAAACTAAAATTTTAATAGTTCAATAATAATGAGAAATATTACAAATTTGTAGCACTATTGCAGGTCATGTCGAAATGGTTCGAGGGCCGAGTGTTTGTGAACCACTGATCTAAGCTAAGGATTACAGACTCACCGTCTGTATATTATTATCACTATTTGTTCATCATTATCATTGCACGCTAGTAACAACCGTTGTGTATAAAAATCTTCACAATTGTTTAGTTTTTTTAATTTTTTTTAAGAATATTATAAACATTTTAAAGTTGAAAACAGCGATTTTTCTCAATATTAGTCAAGAACATATTTTAATGTAGGTATAAAACATAAATTAATAAAGAAGTAAAAGATTATTTTCCTAATGTTAAAATAGTTCTTCGAAAATATCTTATTCTTATCATACAAACCGCAGTAGTGAAAGATCGTTCTATAATTAAAAACATACAAAAATTAGATTCCGGATTTCTATTGACGGAGACGGGCTCAATTAATTAGCAATAATGAGCTCTTAGTTTGATATTTTAAGAAAACATGATTTTAAAGATGTTATTGATAATTATGTGCAAATACAATCACGAATAGTTCCAAGCATTTAATGTTAATAACTTGACATTATAATTGTATTATTAATTATTTAATTACTTAAATTTAAGTTAAGTGATTCGTATTTCGATAAAGTAATATTATATTATGATGATATTACTGAATATAATCGATTTGATTGTTTTTATGATTATAATATGTAAATGTATTAAAAAAGTAGGTATTGCTACTACTAATAAAAATGATAATAAATGTTATTTAGTAAGTAAACAAATATATTTTCTTGTTTATGTATAAGGGGCCCCCACATAAATTCCGCCCAGTGGCACATACTTAAATCTGCCCCGGATAATAATGTTGGGAAAAATAAATGGTCGTGAAACTAGCTAATGCAGTCCAATTATAATATGATGGCGCGGCATAGTAACTGGCTACTAATGAACGATGTTTGTTTAAATTACTAGCGACAGCCTAGGACGAAGTTTGGAATCGTCTCATTTGCAATTATTCCGACTTCCTATACGCGCACAATATACCTGCAGAGAAAATGGCTGAATCACATAATACTGAAACACCTCAAGAAATCGAAAAAACCATTAAAGACGTCATAAACAAGATAATCAACGACATTGAATACGAAGTCATGGACACAACACTGAGCATATTTGACAAAAATGAAAAACCGACGATTGGAGATTTGGAGGGCCTATTGTATTATGCAAAACTGTTCGCAGCCGACGATTCATCGACGATAATTCAATTGGACGATGAATCTAGTACTGGACCAGTTGGAATGTATCAAAATGAAACAAGATTATCCCCATCGGCGTGCCACAGTATAGTTCATAGGTTGTAATGAACTTATAACGGCATAACGCTCATAACTATAATATAAGTATTGGACATTATTAGGATTACAAAAACATAATGTATAAATAAATGACACTATAATTATATAATAGGTAATGCATGTCGAAAAATTAAAGTAATATTTCAAATACATTGAAATCTTTTGTTATTACTGTTTTTAAAAAATAAGAATAACCAATTAAATGTAACTATAGATATTAAAATAATGTACAACAAAAAGTTCAAAGAACATAATTGTTTTACAAAACCTAACAAGCTTTACTTTTTTTGACACATAGTGTAGAATGCAGATGATAATATAACATTGACTGTAAACTATGTCAGTAGGTTTTTAAATAATCCAACGTCGGTACATTGGACTATGGTTAAACGTATAATTCGATACGTAAAAGAAACAACAAACTTTTGTCTATATTATAAATCTAACGTAAATCTGTGTTTAAGCGTGTATTCAGATTCTGATTATGCAGGGGACTTAGAGACAAGACGGTCAACTTCAGGTCATCTGTTCATGATAGGGCTATCTACGGTGTCATGGCAAGCCCAGCGGCAATCCATAGTGACACTCAGTTCCACAGAAGCTGAATATATCGCGGCATGTGAAGCAGTCAAAGGTTTGGTTTGGATCAACAGATTAGTCAAGGAAATCAGCAATGATATACAGTACGATCAACCAATATTATACGTGGACAACCAAAGTGCAATTCGACTAGTGAAAAATCCAGAGTTTCTGGAAAGGACTAAACACATCGATGTCAGGTACCACTTCATCAGGGAAAAGTTTGAAAAAAACTTATTTCGACTACAGTACATTGAGACGGAAGAACAATATGCAGACATATTCACTAAACCACTTCCAAAGGATAGGTTTGAAAAATTAAAGGAAAAATTATCATTGTTTAAATTACATTAATTCTTTATTGTATAAAATATTAATTACGGGGGTGTGTTGAATATAATGTAATATTGTATTACGTATCATCATATTGTGCAATAACAACATCATCGTTGGTATTAATAGTGTGCAAAATCACGCCATATCATGTGATATAATTATTAGCAAATCGGATATTGTTAAACAGTGGCGTGAGATTTAGGTCAATAGGTCATTTGTATATAAGGCCGACTTTTAGCATACTGTCGCTACTACATTTTAATATAACTTATGTGTACGTCATGCTTTTAGTAAATGTTACTTATTACTAAAAGCAGTGTAGTCATTTTTGTCCAGATTGATCTACAAACATAATCCTAAAATCAACAGTTTTTATTATCAATATTTCATTGTGTCATTTCCTTATTCCCTACTTAATAATTACCTTCTATACCAATAGTTAACTGCATGATTCACTTTTAGGTAATAGGTACCTATTATGTTTGAATAATAAAGAATGCTAATATTGTTTTTTTAATTTATGTAGGTAGCAGAAAAAATAATTGTAGTAGATATATAAGTATATTTTATATGTACATTATGATTGAAAATGTTGAAATAGAAATACACTAATTCGTAATTTTAAATTTAATTAGATGAGTACCTAGTAAAGATAATAATACTGGTTTTAGTATTTTCACTATATAGTAGTAGACACTCTAAAATGTTTGTAGTGCCATAATGTTATGTATTGTTTTATTGAAAATTGTTATAAGAATAATATATGATCTTGTAAATTTAATATTCTGTAATATATAGAATGTTGAAACTTTAAATAACATTGCGAAAAATATACAACCATTGAATAAGTTCAATATACGATTGTCATGAACTCAATAATAGCTTGTCATTATATCTTAAAACATAATGTTTAATACATTAATTATATTTTTAAACTTAATAAATTGTTCTGGTAATATTGCAAAATAAAAACAATGTTATAATAATAATATATTAACTGTAATAATCCCACTCAATATTTGCCATGTTGTTAAATACTTAAATAATCACTTTAAAATTAATTAACATAACTAAAGTAAAGACCCAGAATAAGAATTAGAAAAAAACAGGAGCCAAAAAAAATATTGAAAAATATTTTATTTTATTCTACCAGGGGTACTTATAATACTCAAGAGTTACGAAGATTTACGGAATTAGGAGGTTGCACAATATTACTTAATTAGTTGTTAGTTTTTAAGTTATTTTGTCTGAAAATATGCATCGAATTTGCATCTATATTTTATGTTGATAATAAATTATTTATAGTACATTTATTTAGTTTAAAATATTAAATTTAAAATGTAAGTTATATACCTAAACTGACTTATAAATAAAAATAAAATCTTACTTTTTGATTCATAAATAATTATATTGTATGTACGAGTACCTACTTTTAAATTATAACCTAACCTTGTGATTAATTCGGAGACATAATATTAATGATAATTTATAAAAATTTAAAATCTTCATGAAAATCAATTTTTTTCCTAGTGAATCGAAAAAGTTATGTCAAGTGGAAACAATCCAATAAATAAAGATGATTGATAGTCATAATACATTAATATACTATCACGTAAAGTCTTTAGTGGATGAATCTTGGGGTTTTTATACTTTATTTATAAATAATAATAATTCTTAATAATAACTAATAAGCAATAAGTATTTACTATGCAGTTAGTAATACAATTCACTTTTTATCTACTCACCAAGCTTAAAAATATAAAAACTTTAGTATACTTACTAGAAGCCAGTATTAATAGTCAGATAACACCTAGATGAATATAATAATGATACGTACGCTGTATTGACAAAATAATGTGAAAATACAATGACAGGTTTCTTTATCTATTTTTTAATTGTGTTTTATTTATACCTTCTTAGATTATTTTAATGACATCAAAAAACTATTAATTTGTTAATGATATGATTGTATAATTATTAGGATTTCATCAAATTCTGATTAAAATGATATTATTTTAATAATTATATATTGTTGTTTGGCCACTAGTCTGAGGATATATGGATGATACAATTATGATGTTAATATATGATTTTGTTTTAAATGCTATATGAACATTTTTTTTGATACATTTTAATAATACTACTCTTCAATCATAAATTATTGTTATTTATGTTAGATTAATTTGTTATTTGTTATTTGTCACCCTGGACCCCAAACGTTGCTAAATATTTTATATCAAGAATACTAGATAATGTTAGCTCGCAGTATCGTCAAGAGCAGATTACATAAATGTATACCGTGATTTCGTGCCAAACCACGGATTATACAGCCAATTATGGGAAATTTACCGAGACATCGCTTGAACGAAGTCATGCCCTTTGGCAAGTCTGGTGTGGATTTTGCCGGGCTGTTCGAAAAAAAAGCTGCGATGTTGCGGAAAATTAAGGTTACTAAAGCCTACATCTGTATTTTCGTTTGCTTGGTAACAACTGCCGTCCACATCGAGTTAGTGTCCAACCTGTCTACCCCTATGTTTATTGCCGCTTTCAACCGATTCGTGTGCAGAAGGGATAAATATACAGATATATTCAGTGACTGTGGCACTAATTTTGTCGGAGCCAAGCGATATTTGAAACAAATTTATGATATGACCCGAGAGACGAGATTTATTCATAACATAAGTCACCATCAAATTCAATGGCATTTTGAACCACCTGCTGCCCCTCATATGGGAGGTATATGGGAGGCAGCAGTGAAATCCGCCAAAGCCTTGCTGCACCGAATCATATCTGATCGTTTTCTCATCTATGAGGAATTGAACACTGTTCTTCATCAGGTAGAGGCAACGCTCAACTCCAGACCGTTAGGTGCCATGTCATCTGACCCAAGTGACTTCAAGACTCTCACCGCTGGATATTTTCTTACCATGGGACTACTCGTCACCTTGCCATCGCCTGAAGAACTGACTAACCCTACGGCTTCCATAAGCCCTCGAAACCGTTGGTCACATATTCAGCAGATTCATCAACACTTCTGGTTACGTTGGAACAAATAATACCTCCATACCCTGCAAGAGCGACCAAAATGGGCTGAACAAAATGTAAACTTGCAAGAGAATTATTTGGTTATTGTTAAAGAACCTCCCCCCCCCACTAACTTGAATTACGGCACGAGTGGTCGAAGTGCACCCTGGCACAGATGGAGTCGTCAGAGTAGCAAAAGTAAAAACAGCACAGGGAAAGCTCCTTACGCAACCGGTGGTCAAGCTCTGTCCGTTACCTTTGAGAGATTGAAGGCTGCCCTTCAAGGTGGCCGGTATGTTCAAACATATCTATGCAGCTTATCACCCGGTGATAAGCTAATTGCGCACACCACACACACACACACACACACACGAAAGCGACCGCCGATCAGTAACGACCGTACCACCAAGTCGACGGTGCGCCCGTGTGCAGTCCCTATCATCCTTAACATCTCTTAACCACTTGGATAAGCGGCTTGTCTGGTTTTCTTATCAAATTCTTTAAAGTACTCATGTAGTTTTCGAAAGGAAATGTAGAGCAATTATCCAGCGGACCAAATTTAGTATAATCATCGCAAATATGATTTAATCCATGCACATTATGTGATAAAAGATGACGTCCATACAATACTTCATATTGTTTAATAAAGTTATCCAATATTTTCCTTGCAATATTAATATAATATCCATAGTCAAGGCTTAATAATATTATCATACCTAAACTTAAGTAAAAAAATGTTTCCAATATTCCTTTGATATGATCGACTTAGTTGCAGAAGATCCCAGATACAATAAAAATGTCCTAAACTAGGTAGCTTTCCAATTTTTTAATAAAACTAAACTTCGAGGTTTTCTATTTATTTCACAAGGTACATTTCTTCTTAAGCCTATTAGTGTTTTCGATATTTCTTCTATTTTCCAAGATGGATAACGAACAGTCACTGGGCCTTTCATCCATAAATTAATAATTTTTCGAACAACGCCTAAACAAACTAAATGTTGATAATCCATAGAAGAATCAGAAACAACATCAAAATATGGTACAGTAACTAAAATAGAAGTATTTCCAGTATGATAATCTTCGTCAGATCGAGAAATATAATTTAGATGTGTTCTCTTAAGGGGTTAATTATTAGCTGATGTGTGTGGAAAAGTTATCCGATTCAATAAATATTTTCCTTCATGTTCACACCTTGAGCAAGAAGAGAAACCGGCATGGCCTTTAGTTTGCAGTATGATGGACTTGGCTGGGGCATCGCAACATAGTAGGGTTGTCTCAAAAAGAACGCCGGATTTAAATCTGCTATACATTAAATTTATTTTTCTTAAAAAAACATTACAAATATATCATTCTCTTCAGGATAAATTGAGGTTTAACAGTGAAAAACAACATCGGGCATATGACCCCCCCCTACTAGCCCTACAGGCGATTATTCTTTCCATAAAATTTACCATCACTCGATCACACATTGCCCCATCAAGTTCGTTGAGGACACGACGAATTTGTTGCTTAAGTTCCTAGACGTTTCGGACTTTGTTCTGGTAAACTCGTGACTTAGTGTATCCCCATAAGAAAAAATCACACGGCGTCAAGTCGCAAGATCGAAGTGGGTAGCTTTGGTCTCCACGCAACGAGATTAGTGTGTCCGGGAACTTCTCACGCAGCAGAGCGATTGTTTCTCTTAAAGTGTGACAAGTTGCGCCATCAGGCTGAAACCATACATTTTCGATGTTCATTTGGTCCAAACGAGGCCATAAAAAATTATTGAGCATAGCACGGTAACGAACCCCATTCACTGTAACAGCATTTCCTTCTTCGTCTTCGAAAAAGTAAGGACCGATCAAACCTCCACTCCAAATTCCACACCAAACCGTAACTCTTTCAGGATGCGTTTCTTTTTCTTGGATCGTTCTTGGGTTCTCAGATCCCCATATTCTGCATTTTGCTTGTTTGCGAACCCGTTTAAATGGAAATTAGCTTCATCGGTGAAAATAATGCGCTTTGCGAAACCCTCGCTCTCTCGCTCTCTCGTCAGGATCCATTCAACGAATTGCCGTGGTTTTTCGTGGTCCACCGGCTTAAGTTCCTGTGTTAATTGCACTTTGTACGCGTGTAAGTGCAAATCTTTTGTTAAAATTCTTTGCATAGTTGCTGGTGACATGTGCATTTCTTGTGCACGACGGCGACACGAACCGTAGCAGAATCATGGACAACAGTAACATTCGCCTCACTTCGGCCACTTCGAGGGCGTCCAGAGTTTTTTTTTGTCTTGTGTAGAACCACTTTCTTTAAATTTCTTAATCAACTGACGAACAGTTGATTCGTTTGGTGCATTATGATGTCCAAGAATAGTGCGTAGTTTTCGTACAGTCACTGCGTAATGTTCACCATTCTGGTAGTGAGTTTTCACTATTAAAACACGCTGTTCATTACTGTACCTTTCCATTGCGATACAACATAAACAATGACTAAGAACCACAAAACCTCAATGATAACAGATAACAAAATTATCAAAACCAGTGCAGCCAACAAAAAAAAACAAAAATAGTAGCCTTTTCAAATCCGGCGTTCTTTTTGAGACACCCTTTACATCTATTATAACTTTAAATTATTTTCGATTTATCTTAATGCTACTGTTATGTAATTAATTTATGTCGTCTACAAAATACTTTAAAAATGCATTGCTCTCACAAGGTTTTCTATTCCCACAATATATTTCTACTGGAAAGACATTATTACTATTTGGTCGAATATACGCGAGTATTGGCCAAAGTTCTTCTGCCGTTGATTTAAATAATGGTACACCATCTACACCTGCTACTATTTTAATAATTGAAGTATCATTTTGTAAACTAGATGGAAAATGTTGTTGAATAGCATTAGCTAAACCAAAATGGTAATAATTACCAGATTCTACAATATGAAAATTTGAGGTATCTAATGCTTGAGTTTGTAAAATTGCTCTAGAATCCTTAGGTAAATATTGAAAACAGATGTGTTGTTTCAAAACAACAAGTAAGCTATTAGGAGCAGACTGTGTTATTTTACAATTGACAGCCCATTCAGCTAATAACGATACAAAAATTGATGTTTTACCATATTTATAATTACTTGAGGTACAGTTATTATTGTGTTCATCTGATTAAGACTCACTTTCACTATTACTATTAATATCTGATAAATTATCTAAAACTTCATTATTTGAATAATCTTGAAGAATTGATTCATTTGAACTTCTTTGTGGGGGTGTAAAATTAACATTTTCATCAGAAATATTAGAAGTAGATACATTCGAATTTGAGTTTCCTCCTGGGACAAAATTGATTTTTGATGAATTGGATAATGGCATAACATTATGATCAACGGGGTCTGAAATAAATGAAGCTATGTTTCTGAGTTCATCTTCAACTCTTCTTCTCTTAGTTCGGCTACTTAGGTTTGACTTTTTTTTTATATGACATAACTATAATAGGATTGGTATAAAATGTAATTTTATTAATTAGGTACCATTGTAATTACCGTTTTAAAATAAAATAATTTAAACACTTAAGAAAGCGATTTACTACAATAAAAAACAGAAGTAAGTTTTGACGTAGTAAACTATACTATTATAATAATTATAATAATAGTTACATATTTTGATTTGTATTTTCACTAATTAAAGTAGAGTAAATAGATGATAGTAAATATGCTTAATCAAGTTGATTAAGCATATTAAATAATTAATAAAATTTATAGACATAAATAATTGTAACATGAATTAATAATTAATAAACAAAGTAATTAACATGATTAATTAATTTATCAAAAAACAAATAATTTTACAAATATTAGGTACGTACATAATATTATACATGGTAGGATTATTTAGAACTGTATAACAATCAGCAATTATAAATAAACAATTGTAATAAAAACACAAATCGACGTACTCAACGAATAAGGCAGTAACTCAATTTTTCAACTTTTTTTTTAATTTTCTACATGGTATCACTTTTTTTTTTGGATTTCCAACAATTACGGCAGTAACTAAATTTTATTTCATACATTCTACACAATAAAATAGTTACTGCCGTCTTCTTTGGACTTCCAGAAAAACAGTGATACCATATAGAAAATTTAAAAAAAAAAAGTTGGAAAATTATGTTACTGCCTTATTTGTTGCGCACGTCGAAATACAATATATAGGTAATTAATATAATATATATAATTGTTCTGACTAAACTAAACAATTGATGTACCTATTACCTAAATATTAGCATTGAACTAAAATGTCTGAAACATTAACTTTTATTATTATGTTAATGTTAATTTGTCCAAATTTATCAATAGGTACTAAATAGGTATAAAATTATCATAATTTTAACATATATTACTATGAACAATCATTTATTTTGACGATTTGTACATTTTGTAGTATTACTATACCTATCTAAAATCAATATTACACAACCTTACTTAACTATTTATTGCAGAGGCATGCAATTAATATTATATTGTTAAAGGAATTATTGTACCTATAGATACATCAAAATAAATATAACACAATTTGACGTTCTTGTATGATTTAAAATAATTAGTAGGTATTAGATAAAGGTATTAATTTATAATATAATTCCTATATTATAATATATAGTCATATATATTTGGAAAATATATTTTAGCAAGTAATTAATATATAGATCAGACCAGCGAAGTCTTATTCATTTCAATATAAATCAGTAACGATTCTTAAACGTGTAGGTATATTTTAATAATCAGCTTGCTTTAATTTCAAATTACTTAACTTAGTAACTATATTATATTATAATAAATTCTCTATAGTTAACTAATTGATATTACCATATTTAGAAATAAACGTAATTAATATATAATATTATCTTACCTGTCGTTTAAGTAAATCCAAGTCAAAGACCAAAGATAGGTAAACTTATTTTTCTATGGACCAAAGTAAAACAAATCGAAACTCATCAAAACGCAAACACAAATCGCAATTGCAATGTCTAGTGTCTACAACCGTGAAAAGACGGTAAAGAAATAAGAATACAATATACATACAAATTAAAAACGTTTACGAATTTACAATCGTAAGTTCGTAACTCGAATAATAACAAGTTTACAACTTACTATAAGGATGTGTACGATGTTCGGCACTCGGCAGTGTGTACAACTTAAATAATTAACATTAAATTAATCAACATTCAACACGAATAAACTTTATTATTCTAGACTAGTCTAGGTACCATAATAGACCTATATAGGTATATGCATGGTACACGGCCAGCGGGTAACGAGCAATATAAAATATACACAAGACGTATAATAATATTATTATTGCTCTATGCTCTATGGCAGTATGGCACAGGTTCACATAGACAAAGACAACCATATATTAGGTACTCACGCTACTCACTATCGCTGTCTCTCTGCCGGGCGAATAGTAAAATACGTTTATACCGCGACTTTGGGAAAACCCGTTATCATTATCTATATTATAATTATTAACTAGCATGTACCATAATATACCATACTCTTATTATTTTATAAACATTCAGCTTATCACAAATTGCAATAGTTATCAATGTTATACGACACTAATTGGAGTCACCTGCAGTAGTTATTGTACTACAAATTATTATTATATAGTATTAATGCAGGTTATTGGATGTCAGTGCAGCGCAACCACCGCTATGTGACTATAATTGTTTTTTTATTTTGTAGATAATAAATTGACAATAAAATAAAATAAATGAAACAGTTAAGTGTTTAAAAATATCTTTGAAAACTATTCCTCACAAAAATATAAAAGTACTAAAAATCTACATTAAAAATAAAAAAATTAAATAGCTAGGGATTTCAACACAACAACACCTCGGCGCGTGGTTCAACCGCTCACGAGATTCCCATCGGCGCGATTTATAGCTATAACAATATCGACAACGAAATACGAATTGTCCATTACGACAATGTTCACGCACAGGCCAGTATTTAGGGGGGCATGGTGGGACATTACCCCTCCTCCTGGTGGAACTTGGGGCGCAGTCAATTTTCATGAATTTTTTATACGTATCAAGTCAACATAGTTATTTGTAACCCGCGAGGTTATAACTTTAAAATTATTAAAAATGTTTTTACCTTATATAGGTATTATGTTGTGGAGGAGATTTCACGCGAGGTAACTATAGTTACTAAAGCTAATTTGTTCCTTTATTTAAAATAAAAGTAATGTTTTATAATTTTTATTTTTAACACTGGACATAAAAGAGTGGTAGAATCTTAAAAGGACCCCGGCGCATAATTTCTAAATATGAGCCTGTAATCTGTATTCAAGCACCTTTATACAGTGACACAGTATGTGTCCCTATATGATATTATTAAAATATTATATATCTATAGAAGATTGTTCTATAATGTACATACGCTATGTGCATTATAACGCATATAAGATCACATAAATAGACACCCAATAATAGGAAAATTATATATTGACACCGAAATTATAAATGTATATAATATGTATAATATTATAGGCAGTGTTATTAATACTGAATAATCAGTCATCAGTGTATAATATTGTATAGTATAATTAGTAATTCAAACGTTTATTCTCATTAAATGTAAATATCTTGTAAATATTAATTAATATAAATATAAATAATAGGTAATAAAAATAAACATATTCTAATTTAATGTATAGTTAAATTGAATTTAATTATGACGTACCTATTTAAAATATCGGGTGCAAAAGTATATGATATCGACAAAATCGTCGTGTGTCAAATAATGTCCAGAGGGTCTATTGTCCGCGAATACCGTTTAAAATATAATTGCATTATAAGCGGTAATATTGTGATTCTTCTTATTTCTATAATATTATACTTATTAAAGTTCAAAATCTATCTTCTCTTTAGGTATTACTATATATTATTACCTACCTATGTCAAATATGTAATATTGAAATTTAAATTACAAATAATAAGTGAATAATTAAAACAATTATTTCACAACATTAACTGGTAAAATGTAATGATCATGTTTGACCAAAATGCATTGCTACAAGCTTCACGTAAAAGTTATAACGAGTTTTGCATTGAACGGAATAATTTTAGATTTATGAATCTATAATAAATTGTACTCGTTTATACGACCTATAATAGATCATAGAATAATACCTACTCTATTATATTCATAAAAATATGGAATAAAAATCACACCATGTATTATAATATTTTAATATTATTATATAGTTTGATTATTATATTATAATAAATAAAAATATATTGTTCACTTATATAGAATTAATATATTATAACTATATATTCTATAATATATACGTAGCTATATATATATATATATAGTTATCATTTGAACAGACATAAACTACTCTCATAATATAATTATTATTATAATGTAGGTATTAAATAATATATAAAATATATGCATGAAATTATTCGATTTCATCCAGTTTCGTCCCAAACTTTTTTTTTCTGTTCATTTTCTCTTAAGAAGATGTATTATTATTTTGTTAAGTCTCTCATGTGAGCCACACATAATATACATCGAAAACGTTTGCATAAAAAAGTACCAGCTATGCGACCATACGTCGGAGCTTCCAGTTCTAGACTATTAATTATAGCTCGACAATTACATATAGACATATAGATACACACCAGCATATATGCAGATAATATTACACAATATAATCTTTTATATTATAGTATATATAATGTAGGTATATTTATATTTATATAACATTATGAGTCTGTGCTTTTGTATGTTATTTTGGGATTATATAAACACCGCGGCTATAATAGGTAGTATTACTATAATATGATCAATTAATTTAAAAAAATAATAATACCTATAATTTATATTATATTATATTATATTATATAATTAAAATTGTATGATTAAATCTTTTTTTTTTAAAAATGGCTAGTTTCAAACAATTTTTTTATTTTATTTTCGAATTTTAATTTAATTATTTTAATTTGAATAACATATTGATAATAATAATAATATAGATTTAAAATATTTAATTTTTATATAAATTGAAACAATTTTATGATCACAATTCCAAAATATTGTTTTATAATTGCATTAATGATGTCATATTATTGATATATTTAAAATGTATTTCAAACAATTCATATTTAATAACATTATGATAATATAAACAGAATATTATTTTATTATTTCATTATTGATGTCATATTATAAATATATTCAAAATATCATTCAAACAATTCATATTTAACTGTATAATGATAGAACAAAATGAATATCATTTTATTATTTCATTTATGATATCATAATTATAATATTTTCATAATTGTATTTTATCAAATGATTATTTGATAGTTTATTAATATTATTTTCATAATAATAATTTCCTGATGAAAAACTGACAATTAAAAAATATTATCATTACAGAATTGCTATCTGGGTATGAGTAATGATTAGTAATCCCTAAAGTAATAGTAGTTTTTAAACCGATAGTGTCCTGTGAGGATTTACCCGTTCGATATCTCCTGAGATCATAGAATATATATCATAAATCCGTTTTTTTATAAAATTGATTAGATAGAACTAAACATAATTTATTTTATATTTTAATTTAATTACATTTTTTGGTAAAAAGTTAAAAAAGTTATTTTTATATTTTTTGAAACAATTGAAAATAACTGTTTTATAGAGTTTATTTTTTTTTTTTAAATTTTGACTTTTTCACATTTTATTTTTATTTACCTCATGATTTTAAATATTGTTTTTAGTTTATAAGTAAAACGGCAAAAAAACCGATTTTTGTCCGGGTGGCGAGTCCCTCTCTACGGCTAATGAGACACCCAGTATAATGGTATTTCTAGTAAAATTTGTATAAATTTGTTTAGGGGATAAATATAGGAAGTTCTTTTCGATCAATAATCGATATAACGTGAATTTGTTTTGTGTAAAATGTTAGTAATTTTCGATAAAATCTGATTTTGATTGGATTTACCAGACTCGAAAAATATAACCAATCTATGTCACTATTTCAAAAACCATAAGCATAGTTAGTATATAATAATGCTAATTGGACAATGGGTAATGTATTTTAATCATCCGCGCATAGGTATACACATAACACAAACCCATATTTATAACTGTAAAAGAGTCATACCTTGTTAAGTTTGGTAGGTCAACAACTCATTAACTCACCCCGGTCCCTAGATTATTAATTTAGTGTAAGTCTTTCGAAATCAATTTGTTTATTATATTTGTTTTTGTTGAGAGTGACGCTTGATGGACTAATGACTTTAGTATTAGTATTGTTAAGAACCACTGCTCCAGTAAGTAATACGTATATGTGTAATATTGTAATATGTATATGTGCGAGCCGTCGTCGGTCTCAAGGAATGTGCTGATGAAGCGATTGAGACCCAACGACCGGCCCGGACGCCTCGCGCACAAAACGCGAGTGCGGCAGTCCAGAATTGGAAACAGAGCATTACGTTTGTACCGAACCTTCAGAGCCTTTTTTTTCATTAATATAGTTGTACGTTTTACTTCTTAATACCATATACAGAAAGTTAACTAGTCCGAAGTGTTTGTTATTTTATTTGTGTGGACATCTTAGGATAGTTCATAACATTTTTGGTGGCAGCGGTGGGATACGCCAAATACCAGTATCCCGTTACCACAGACATCGAACGGGCAGAGACTTCAAAAGTAATTTGATTGAGAGAAAAACGAACAATCGAACCAGATCATTCAAAACGGAAAATCCAGACAAGAAAATAAAAACTACGGTAACATTTACAACACAAAAATTACATTCCAATAATATATAAAAAAAAAATAATAAAACACGCAAAGTATAAAATAAAATTTATATAATATTATATTATATTACGTGTTTGCCGTATTGCCTGTATATATAACTATATACGTCTGCAATACGAACAAACAAATTCGCGTGGTCATCGTATTTGGAGGCGACGAGCGAACGACGAGCGAACGAGCCGCGAAGGACGCCGCCGCCGCCGCCGCCGCCGTCGAGAGACAGCTGTAGCCGTGCGGGTACGGATTATCAAAGCCATCGTGAATTGTGATACGCCGCAGCGCGCCGCCGTCGTTTTGTTTACAAATACGAGAGCGTTGTTGCACACAGTAACGTTTTGTATTATTAAAATAGTAACATTAAACTGTTATAATACACGTTATTAAATCGGAACATAGAAGTGAAACCCAATAATTAATTATTAGTCCCTGCGCCAGCAGTTTCGGGGCGTAGAACTTCGTATCAATTCAATATAGCAGTCGAAAAGGACTATCGACGTATTAAATTTCCACGAGTGGTCCAACAACTTTGGTAGCCGTCCATTCAATTAAGCTTCAGATCATTACCGAACATTCTCACCGTCAACGGCAAGTATCAACACTGTAATTGTGAGTACCTAATAAGAATCTCCACGTTAAAATTTAAGTATTTATTTTAATATTTCATTATTTCATTACTATATAAAACGTTTTTTTTGTATTAGTACATATATATATATTGATACAAATATTTAGTATTCAAGTTGAAATAACAGTATTGTAAATGCATGTTTCCCAACGTTTTGTCAACGTTCTAAGGAATAGTACAGACCATTTTGTATCCCAATAGAAAAAAAAATTAATGAGTCAGAATCCAGATCCTAGTCAAATTCCCGGGGGTGCTGATACAAATAAACTTCTTTCACCGACCCCCTCTCCTAGAGTAAGTTTGCCCATAAGGGGTGCCAATCCTAACAATCCTAATTCAGAGCGTTTAGTAGATGATATTTCAGTCGACCATTTATTGATTAGGGAAGCTGATTTAGCCACTGAGACCGATAATCTTTTATCAAACGTTACTCAGGAACTATATAACATAGACCAGAGTTTAATTCACTTAGGTTTAGAAACAAGTTTAACCGAAACTCAAGAAAATACCAACGTTGAGACACATACAGAACAAATTGAAGATTCAGACAATCAACAGAAAATCTTGAATTGGTCAGAGGGTGACGAGACCCAGCAACCAAACCAAAACATTAAGTGGTTTTCAAATCAAAGCTCCATAAGAAGCATGGGTGATTCACAGCAAGGCCAGGGAGTTAGGGGTGACAACAACCAGCCGTCAGAAATGGAGAACTTAAACACTGCAGAATTGAACCGATTGATTGATCTCAAGGTCCAAGAGATAATGAGTAATAGGGTTAATACCAGTTCAAGACGAAGTGATTCAATGGCAAATGACTAAATTGGATTACAAGATGCTATTAGGCTACTGCCGAAATCCTTTGACGGAAAGGATACTGAAAATTTAGAAATCTTTTTGGAAAAATGCGAATTTGTCGTGAGCTGCGTGGTAGAAAATGCAATACCGCGTTTATTACAAGCGATTCAAACAAGGCTAACTGGAAAAGCACGACAAATAACTAAATTCAAAACCTTTGACACGTGGGAAGAGTTAAGAGAAACACTCAAGACGAGTCTGGAACCTCAAAGAACCACCCAACATTTATTCCTAGAATTGTATGCTACTAAACAAAGAAGTGGTGAAGATATTTTATCTTACTCCATGAGAATAGAGACGCTACAGAACCTCATCGTCGAACAAGAAACCGTAGATCTTTCACCCGAAATAGCCCAGGCTATGGAAAGGTCTATCAAACGACAGGTGATACAAGTTTTCATGGAAGGGCTAGGAAGCTTAAAGGATTTTATCAAAGCCAGAAATTCCCCTACTTTAGAAAAAGCCATACAGGCTGCTAGGGAGGAAGAACGGATTAAAACATCGGTAGAAGAATCCAAGAAACTCTACAAGACCAACCCGGTGACTACGAAAAAAACGGGCGGATCTTGCAATATATGTAATAAACCTGGACACTGGGCTCGCGATTGTAGGTCCGCGAAACCTAGTTATAATAACAATCAAAAAAATACGAACACGTCCTCCGGAACGCCTAAAACCGTATATACTGTAACATGTCAATATTGTCGGAAACCGGGACACACGAAGGATGTATGCCGACAATTAAAGTACGTAAATTCGAAAAGAAATGATTCAAACCAACCAGAAAAATCGGAAAACTCCCAAGCACCGAGCACCAGTGGCGGGCGCCCGGCAGCGAGTGTGAAAACAGCCGTTGTTTCGTTTCAAGGATCGTGTTAGACACATCTCCAGAAGCTACAAGAAAGAAACTCAACTATGACCATGTAATTTGCCCAAGCGAACAAACAATTAATAACATGGTTAAGTTAATGCTTGATACGGGTAGTGAGGTAAACATTATCAAAATATCAGCATTGAAAGATGATACAATGGTATACGAAAACACTATCCTCAGTCTTGCTGGAATCACAGAACATTTAACGCGTACATTGGGAACGACAATACTTCAACTGAAAATGGGTAGCATACTATACCCTACAGAATTTCATGTAGTACAATCAGTTTTCCCGATTCCCCATGATGGTTTATTGGGAAAACCATTTATCATCGGAAGAGAAACTATTCTAAACTTTAAAACTAAGGAATTGATTCTCACAGATCCTATTGACATCGAGTTACAACCACGAACTGAAACCTTAATTGCCATTCCATTCCGAAAGCAGGAAGAAGGAGAGATTTTTTTTATCCCTGCACAGAACATTACAGAAACAGTGATATGTTGTAATACAATCAATAAAGTACAAAGTCAACAAATACTAACATCGGTAATTAATCCAACAGAATACGCTGTTACTATTAGCCGTGATTTAGTAGGGGCAGTGCAATTCGAGAAGTTTGAAGAAGCCAAGATACACGCCATTCAACAAACACCAGAGAATCTCAGTATCCAGAACAGAATTCCGATACTTGAAGAAACATTGAAGATGGAACATTTAAACCAAGAAGAACGAGAATCATTACTCGATCTATGCAGAAACTTTTCAGATATTTTTCATTTAGAAGGGGATAAGCTGACCTGCACCGATGAGGTATATCATGAGATTATAACCAGTGTAGCGGCACAACCCATTAATGAGCGTCCATATCGTCTGCCTTTTAAACATAAACAGGAGATTGATAAGCAAGTACAGAAACTTGAAGAGGATAACATAATCACTCCTAGTAAAAGCCCATGGAACGCACCGCTTTTGGTAGTTCCAAAGAAACCTGATGGCAACGGGATTGTTAAATATCGCGTGTGCGTGGATTTTAGGAAGCTCAACCAAATATCTACAGGAGATGCTTACCCTCTTCCGAACATTAACGACATTTTGGACCAATTGGGTAAGTCCAAGTATTATACAACTTTAGATTTGGTGCAAGGGTATCACCAGGTACATTTGCATCCCGAGCATCGTCAGAAAACCGCTTTCTCAACTGATAAAGGACATTACGAGTTTTTGAGAGTACCATTTGGATTAAAAGGTGCCCCAGCCACATTCCAACGGATGATGAATACCGTTTTAACCGGATTAACCGGGTTGAAAGCATTCGTGTACCTAGATGACATAATTATTTATGCAAATAGTATTAAAGACCATTCCGAAAAGCTAAATGAAGTATTTAGCAGACTCAGAGCATATAATCTTAAGTTACAACCGTCCAAATGTTCTTTCATGAGGAAAGAAGTAACGTATTTAGGACACATCATTACGGGTAAAGGTGTAAAACCGGATCCAGAAAAAATAAAATGCGTTTTAAAATTCCCAGTTCCTACCAATGCTAAAGAAATTAAATCATTTCTTGGATTATCGGGATATTATCGACGTTTCGTGCCAAACTATGGCCGTATTTCCAAACCACTTACATCATTACTAAAAAAAGATGTAACGTTTCAGTGGACAGACCTTTGTCAAACATCATTCAATGAACTAAAAGCCATACTCACCCAAGAACCTCTACTTCAATATCCTGATTTCCAGAAACCTTTCAACCTTACTTGCGATGCTAGTAATTTCGCCATAGGATGTATTTTATCGCAAGGACCTATTGGAAATGATCCTCCTATCGCCTATGCATCTCGGACATTGAACCGAGCTGAGCAAAACTATAACTCGACTGAGAAGGAACTTTGTATTATAGTCTGGGGGGTGAAACAATACCGACCCTATCTATTTGGGCAGAAATTTAATATAATAACAGATCACAGGGCATTAAGTTGGTTATTCAATATAAAAGACCCTGGATCCCGACTAACTAGGTGGAGACTGAAATTAGAGGAATACGAATATGAAATTCATTATAAACCAGGAGTCAATAACACGAACGCAGATGCGTTAAGTCGAATTAGAACCGTCACAACGAGAGCAAAATCGAAAGAAAACCAAGAAATCCGTGATGAATATTCCGAAGAAATTGGAAAATCCGAAG
This sequence comes from Sitobion miscanthi, assembly GCA_008086715.1. Taxonomy (NCBI): domain Eukaryota; kingdom Metazoa; phylum Arthropoda; class Insecta; order Hemiptera; family Aphididae; genus Sitobion; species Sitobion miscanthi. Next base: position 35,349 of record SSSL01000254.1, on the reverse strand, counting down.
AAGCAGAAACTACAGAAATTTCAAAATTTACAGAACCTCCAAGCAACGCAGAACCTCATGAGGACTACAATCAGTTCCTCAATGCTGAAAACAAACCCACACCAAACGTGATCGAATTAACTGGTGATCTATTTGATACGGAACCTACTACTTCATTGGCACATTGCGTTTCCGCTGATTTCAAAATGTCTCAGGGCATTGCTCTCCAAATGAGACGGAAATTCGGAGAAGTAGAGCAATTGCGTCAACAACACAAATCCGTCACCGACGTAGCCGTCATTAAGTTAGAACAGAGGGTAATATTCTACTTAATAACTAAAGAACATCATTGGCAAAAACCCACATATCAGTCGATCTACGTTAGTTTAACTAAACTCAAGGAACTATGTACCGAATTAGAAATTAACAGTCTCGCATGTCCCAGAATGGGATGTGGACGCGACGGGTTGCAATGGGAAACCGTTCGCAAAATGTTACGATATATTTTCAAAAATTCAGGAGTTACAATTTACGTTTATACGAAAGATGAATTGTCAGAAGAAGAGAAAATGCAATTAATAAATCCACATAAATCCTTTGGGGGGACACCAAGGGGTAAGCAGAACTTTTAATAGATTGTACGCATAACATCATTGGAAAGGGATGAGAAAACAAATCAAGGATTTTGTAAAAAAATGTCCGTCATGCCAAAGAAATAAAACTGCTACACGGATACCAAAAGAACCCATGGTGATCACCACCACAGCAACCAGAGCATTTGAAAAGATTTTCCTTGATGTCATCGGACCCTTACCGCGGTCCCATAATGGAAATTCATTCATTCTGACATTGCAGGATGACCTCACCAAATTTGCATGGGCTTCTCCAATGGAGAACCATGAAGCTAATACGGTGGCACAGCACTTAGTCACTCAATTCGTGTGTTTACACGGACTACCACAAAGTCTTGTAACTGACTGTGGCACCGAGTTTTTGAGCAAAATATTTAAAGAAGTGTGTAAGCTTCTCAAGATTCGGCAGACATCAACCACACCGTACCGTCCGCAGAGTAATGGGAGCCTTGAAAGGAGCCATCGCACCCTAGGGGAGTATTTGCGGAACTTCATAGAGAAGGATCCACAAAATTGGGATATCAAAATTCCTTACGCGATGTTTTGCCATAACTCAACCATACACTCAGCTACAAAATTTCAACCATACCATTTAGTTTATGGAAACCCAGTGAAAATCCCTACATCTCTCACGAACGAACCAGAGCCTCAATATAACTACAATGATTACCACCATGAAATAAAAAGACAGATGCAGGAATCACAAGCATTAGCCAGGAATCATTTGTTGAAAGCTAAGGAAAAATCCAAAGAATACTATGACAGAAAATCAAAGCGACAGGATTTTAACGTAGGAGATAACGTTTTGTTGCAAGATAAGACATCTAAAAATAAATTAACTCCCAGGTGGTTAGGACCATTTGAGATACTAGAAACAGACCCTAAACAAAACAACGTAATTCTGAAAAAAAAAGGAAAACATCAGAAAATCCACCAGAATCTTCTTAAAAAATTTCATGAATAATGATCGATACGATTATTCTGTTCTAGGGTTATTATAATGACAAGACCAAAATCGGGACAGGCAGGTAGTGCCCTTGTGTTGCTATGGGTGCCGATCATTTTCACCCAGTATCCGCAGGAACCACTAGCGAACGTGACCATGTACCAGAACTATGAAGGCATCTATTTCAAATTTTTAGGGAACTTAAAAACCTCAAACACCGGTTGGAACCTAGTCACTTATGTAGATCTAAACAAGTATGCTTTGAGATATACAGAGCTGGAGTCATTATATAACAATACCGCAGACATTTGTTCAACGATTATACAGAACTTTGAAAATACAGATAATTACCATACATGCTATTTGCACAAGCAACACTTCCCTATCTGTATGAGATTCAAACAAACCATCAAACCATCCTTTCATCAATTGGACCGAAAATCACCACAGTAGATAGAATTCGTCGTGGGTTTGGAAATACCTTTAAGCCTTTGGCCAACGTTCTTTATGGAATTTCTTCTAACCTTGATTACGAATTAATATTTAGTAAGATAATTGATTTTACAAGTAATAAACAAACTAATACAGATTTAATAAAGAAAAATCTTAGAATATTCCAAACAGAAATAAGTGAAGCAAATAGCACAATGAATGAGATTAAAGAAACTCAACAGAGATCCGAAAATAATGTCAAATACTTGAATGAACAGTTAAGACAAAATACTCAAGAAATTAACGTGTTAACAATAAAATCAAAGTTGCTAGAACAATCAGTATTGTTCGAAACAATTTTGAATCAATATGCTTACGACTTGCAAAATCTAATAGCGATCATCAATTCAACAACTAATGGGAAAATTCATACAAGTGTAATACCCATCAATAAGTGGTTGACTGAACTCAGGGAAATTAAACTGATGCTACCTAAAGGAACACACCTTCCGTTAGACGTAACTCCAGAATCCATTCCCGAATTCATTAGTATATCTGAGAACACAATATTTCAAAAAAATCATTTTTTAATATTTGTTGTAAACATTCCATTAATATCAGAGGGTGAGTATAGGTTATACCGTCCAATTCCTTTACCAATAATTTATGAAAAGAATAGTTTGATTTTAATTGAAACACAAATAGAAAATCTCGCACTCCGTAAGGATAGCGAACGTTTCCTAACGTTAACAAATAAACAATGGGAAACATGTAAGCCTCTGAACCATTACACACCATGTAAAGGTGAACAATTCTTACACCATAGATCTAAATCAAACTTATGTGAATTAGCAATTCTTAAAAGACCGCAGACCCTACCTCGATCATGCAAAGTTAAATTTGTTATGTCAGACATAACTATTTGGCATCACTTGACATCATCAAATTCGTGGTTATTTTATACACATGGTGAAACTCTAGTAATTAATTGCAATGATCCTTTCAGAACCTACGAATTAGAGATCTCTGGTGTAGGTAAATTGACCATTCTACCTTCGTGTGAACTTCACACCTATGATTCAATTTTGTTACCATCAGAAAAATCAAATTTAGAACAAACTTTAGATATCATTCCTGAATATTCGAAAGTAAATGTAAAATTTTTTGTAATGGAAATGTTCAACTCAGTGATACCACAAAACTCTACAAAATTTCAATTAATCAAAGATTTGATAGAATATACGAAACAATTAAAAGAATTAGATAAGTTACAAACAATTATACCAGAACCTTCTTTCATTATTAATGTAAACTTTCATCTAGCTATAATGTACTTTACATTGACTGTAAGCCTTACAATTATAAGTATTTTAGCATATAAGTATATAAAAAAAAAAATGTTAAGTTGTACAAGCCGGATTTAGCCGAGATAGAACTTAAGGGAAATCAAAATGATTAAAATAAGCTTTTATTCATTTATTTATATTTTTTTTTTTTTTATTATTTAATATTATTATTTTATTAAAATTCAAAATTTAAAAATTGTATAAGAAACCTGTGGACTATTAAGCCCCTATGTTTCATTTAAGTTAGGGGGTGTTAAGAACCACTGTTCCAGTAAGTAATACGTATATGTGTAATATTGTAATATGTATATGTGCGAGCCGTCGTCGGTCTCAAGGAATGTGCTGATGAAGCGATTGAGACCCGACGACCGGCCCGGACGCCTCGCGCACAAAACGCGAGTGCGGCAGTCCAGAATTGGAAACAGAGCATTACGTTTGTACCGAACCTTCAGAGCCTTTTTTTTCATTAATATAGTTGTACGTTTTACTTCTTAATACCATATACAGAAAGTTAACTAGTCCGAAGTGTTTGTTATTTTATTTGTGTGGACATCTTAGGATAGTTTATAACAGTATAAATGAATAACAACACGACAATATGATTATGTATAAGAATAATATATAATAACGTACAACTGGACTATTTAACTGTGACAATACACACACACCGTATACGCACTGTACGACGGTGGCTGTGCAAGTAAGTATTACATACTACAAAGGTCCTATATATATATGCACCACCGAGGTCGTGTTACATCCGTAAAGAGAGTGAGTCGTATACTCATATAACAAGTTACTAAAATGTACACACGTGTCAAGGTTGACTACTAGTATTAATTGTATATTTCAACAGTTTTAATGATATGTATATTAATAAAATATGTATCAATTAGATTATTTTATTTGAACCGTATTTTCTGAAGTATCTGACCACGGTTCAAGGTACTGAAAATCCTCACTCAATCACCTCTAGTATATTTTTCACTAACTAAGTTACAGAATCATACATAAATGTCAACCAATTAGGGAATAATCTTTTCTCCGACATAAAAAAATACCAACTATAATGCTTGCGAGGCTTTTGTGATGAATGTATTATATTTTGTACTAAATCTCTTGGACACTTGACGTAAATATTATGAAACGTCACCAAAGATAAAATCTGAACCACATATGCACCCAAGTACGTGAATAAAATACAGAATTCTCTTTGAATGGAGGGTGTGAACGGCATCAAAGAACTATTGAGGTAAAAACTACTTATGCCTAACTCGGGTAAGTGGTAACCCGACGGGGCGGTTGTAGTGGATTAATAATTTTTGTCGTCCCCAGTCCACGCCATCAAAGTCTAAAATTAATCTAAAATTCCTTTGTATTTTTTAAGTTAAGTCTATATTTTAACAACACTGTTACGGCCATCCCGTCACACAACAACTTCATCCTTTGTTTTGGGTGAAGGAATACTTTCGAGTAGATAATTGAAGTAAAATCTCCAAATATTTACAGTAAATAGAGGAAAACTTTATCTGTGCTTAAGCGTTTTGATTTTTTCGACAACATATTTCGTTCTTTTTTATGGGTAGGTAAGAAAATCAATAATTTCTAAACGTATCAAAAACAAATTATTTGGTTTATCAAAAAAATCGAAACGCTTAAGCATAGATAATATTCTTCTTTGTTTGTCAATATAAATTTGGAGAATTTAGTATTATTACAGACTTCACAGTTTTAAAATTCGTGAACCATGTTTTTGCCCTCATAATTTGGGTGGGTAGCGTCCTCTTAATATCTATATCGTTGTTTGTGCATTTTTTTACAAATACCCTATACAGTCCACTACTCTGTTATCATTTGCTACTATCAATTATTATGTTACCATATTATATATTATCATTATAACTAATATCAGTCAATATGTTCAATAAAACATTTTTTGGCTGTAAGTCAGTCAGTTAACAAAAAACCATGTGTACATCTTTATGAAAGTTCATCGGGTATATTATCCAAAACATTTTGGTCCAATCGAGTCGGATTTTCATCCATTTTGATCCATTTTTATGTATACCTGACACGCGAAGTTACATTTACAGCTCGATTTACAATCATGTAAACTAAAACATTAAGTAACAAACATAAACTCATCGTAAAGAAGAGGGATCATATTTCCGTGGAAAAAGTGTCTTACTTAAACTCAGAGCAAACAAAAGTTCAATTAGAATTGTTAGAACAAGCGTTTGACATCTACAATAAAGAGTTTGATTTTATTTTATTCATTCAATATATCAGTGTCCAACATTCATGCAAGCTACACCTAAGGACCGTAAAACACTAATCATTAAAGCAAAACTGTGTTTAAATTGTCTATGGTACTCTCATCATACAAATCAATGTTCAAGTAGCAATATATGTAAGATATGTACATTAAAATATCATACTCTTTTTCATATAACATTAGATCATACATCACATATCACTAATGACAAACCAATGGTTACAAATAAGGCATCTGGCGAGCGAGAGGTGGCTAACAATGTTGTGGTTCATCATGTCACTACTCAATCAACAACTACATCTACAACGTTATTAGCCACAGCCTTAATACACATACATGGTACTAATGGTCAGAAAGAAATGTGTCGTGCGCTATTAGATTCTGGTTCCCAGTCTCACTTCATATCATCAGCATTGGCTAAACGTCTACATTTAAAACACCAAAAGCATAATGTAATCATAGATGGTATCTCTAACACTACAACAAGTGTGCGGGAGATAACAACATTTGACATCTCATCTTGCACTACGTCAAAACAATACAAATTAAATGTTGTGGTTACACCTAAAATTACAATAAACCTGCCTACAAATAAAATGGACATCTCTAAATGGAAACATATAAATAATCTGCCCTTAGCTGACCCAACATTCTATAAACCAAGTAAAATTAATTTGTTAGTTGGTGCTGAGTTGTTCTTTAGGCTGCTAAAGACTGGTCAATCATGCGAAAACAAAGGTTGGCCTACACTCCAGGACACTGAATTAGGATGAATTATTGCTGGCGGTTATGAACTACCGCGTAAGGGAACCACAAGTGAAAATGTCACCTGTCACACTACAGCAGTTCTATCTACCTTAGACGCAGCCGTTTAAAACTTTTGGAACATCGAAGAGATACCTAAAATTACTCATATGACTATAGAAGATTTGGTTTGTGAAGAGCATTTTATAAAAACACATATTATATAGAGAGAAAAGTGGACGTTATGTGGTACGTCTACCGTTCAAAGAACCACCACCTACTGTGAACGACTCCTATCAAGTAGCCGTAAACAGATTTAAAAGGGTTGAACGAGCTCTAAAAGGGCAAACAACTTTGTGGAGTATATATAAGGACTTTATGTATGAATATGAACACTCAAACCACATACAATTAGTTCAACTAGGTGAGCAACAACCTTTGATTTATTTGCCACATCATCATGTGTGTCGGTTAGATAGTCCTTCGACAAAACTAAGAGTTGTTTTCAATGGATCAAGTAAGATGAATGATGGGTACTCATTTAACAATCGATTATATTGTGGTCATAAATTGCAAAAAAACATTGTTGATGTCATCACACATTTCAAATTTCCGGCCATTGTGTTTATCGCGGATATACGTCAAATGTTCCGGCAAATACAAATTCACGGGGAAGATCAGCAGTTTTAGGGTATCGTATGAAGAGACGATCCATCAAACCCTATACAGAGTTACAAACTTGCAACAGTGACATATGGATTAATCACTTCACCGTAACATGCCTTACGTGTCTTAAAACAATTAGCATTGGATGAGCAAGACAACTACCCAATAGGATCGAAGATCTTATTAAATGACTTTTATGTTGATGAAGTCATGACTGGCGGTGACAATCTAAGTGAAGTGTTGTATAAAATTCAAGAACTTGTAGCATTATTAAATCATGGAGGTTTTGAGCTGCGCAAATGGGCAAGCAACCACCATGAAGCCTTACAACACATACCCTCTGCACACCAAATAAAAGAGATTTCATTTAAAGAAGATACAGATTCCACAGTAAAAATATTGGGCATCAATTGGAACACAACGAATGACACATTCACATTTAAGGCAGAATCAATGAAAGTTATCGCACATCTCACCAAAAGGAAACTATTATCTGAAAATGTAAAGAACTTTGATCCTTGTGGTTGGTTGGCGCCCCTAGTAGTAGTTGCTAAATTAATAATGCAACAATTATGGCAAGAGTGCTTAGAGTGGAATGGACACATACCCCAACATTTATTTTACGCTTGGAAAACACATAGAACATCATTCAAATTTTTAAACACATTTGAAGTTCCACGGCACATAATGAATTCAACAGCACACAGTACATTTCTACTGCACGGTTTCAGTGATAGCTCTGAAAAGGTTTATGCCGCTGTAGTCTATATCGTTTCCACTCAAGAACATTCAGCACCCATGTTGCTGACAGCAAAAACGCGAGTTGCACCAATAAAGAAAATGACCATTCCAAGATTGGATTTATGTGGTGCGCTGTTCCTCGCTGAGCTCACTAACGCCCTATTTCAATCGACTAACATAAACGGACAATCAGTAAACTCGTGGTCAGATTCAATGGTTAGGTTTACATTGGATTGGTAGTGATCCAGCTAGGTGGCTGATGTTTGTGTCAAATAGAGTGAGACAGATTCAAACATTGATGCCATCAGCAGTTTGGCGATACGTTCCTTCTGCAGACAATCCAGCAGATGAGACCTCAAGAAGCTCAAATGACCTAGAGCTTACCACAAATCAACTATGGTGGAATGGTCCTAGATAGCTTACGACCCCTGCAGAGTGACCAGTAGCGGACAATTATGAAAATTCTACATTCAACATTGAAGAAAAAACAGTGCAATGCAGTATGCCATTATCGACTACATCAAACACTTCACCAAGTTTACAACTGCTGAATCGTCATTCTAATCTAGAACGATTATTGAGAATAGTGTTTTATACTATTCGATTTTGCAGGAACTGTAGATCCAAGGCCAACCAGACTGTTGGAAGCGGGGCTGTGAGTGAAAAGCGCCAAGCAATGGAGTACTGGATACGTATAGAGTAAGAAGCAGAATTTACTATGGAACTAATTTCCCTGAGCCGACAACAGAATGTAAGGACCAACAGTCAACTTGCTGGTTTGAATCCCTTTTTAGATGAAAAAGGAATATTAAGAGTGGGCGGTCGTCTCAAACATTCAGACTTGGCTTATGACATGAAACATCCTATAATTCTACCTAAAAATCACTCCTTCACTACAATTATCATTAACCAAGTGCACCTACATAACTTACATTCAAGCTTGTCAGTTACTATGACACTTCTTAGACAGAGATATTGGATCATATACAAGAGAAGCTCTGTCAAAAGGGTCATACATAACTGTATTAAATTTTATCGATTTCGAAAGGTAACATGTCACCAACTTATGTCTTATCTACCTATAACCAGAATTACACCAGCAACTGCCTTTGAATGAGTTGGAGTCGACTTTGCCGGCCCATTCAATGTCAAATCCAAATTGCGCTGTCGTACCTTCACAAAATCCTACCTAGCGCTATTCATATGTTTGACTACTAAGGCAGTACATTTAGAAAAGGTAAATGGTCTGAGTACTGAAGATTTTATTGCAAAATTAAAGCGTTGTATTGCTCATAGAGAACATCCAAGTATCATTAGTAGCGATATCGGAACAAACTTTACTGGTACAAACAACAAATTGTATGAGCTATATAAACTAGTTCAGCAACCTGATCATCAGAACTCTGTTACATTATTCTGCCAGTCAAAGGAAATTCAATGAAAATTCATTCCACCTGCTTCGCCTCATTATGGAGGGTTGTGGGAATCAAATATAAAGTCTGCCAAGGGTATTCTAAATAAGGTTACAGGAGACATGTGCTTTACTGTGGAAGAGCTAAACACCTTTTTTTGCCAAATTGAAGCGATTCTAAACTCCAGACCACTTCAAGCTGTCTCCATGGATACCACTGACTATTCAGCTTTAACTCCTGGACACTTCCTTATAGGAAGACCACTTCTAGCTTTGCCAGAACCAGAACTAATAGAAGTTCCTATGAATCGTTTGACTAGGTGGAACCTCATACAACGACTTCAACAGGGATTTTGGAAACGACGGACATCCGAATATTTATGTTCATTACAGAACAGGCCTAAGTGGCGATTTACTCAACCCAATCTAGAAGTGGGGGACCTTGTCATAGTGAAGGGCATTCAGACTTCACCTACACAGTGGCTCTCAGCTCGAATCACTCAACTGCTTCCAAGTACCAGTGATGGTCAAGTAAGAGTGGTCAAAATACGCACTGCTGTAGCCGAGCTGACAAGACCTATAACTAAATTAATCAATTTACCTATTAAACAATAATCAATTTATAATTGTTAAATATTTTTCTAATTATTATTATTCGATTCACATGTATATTAAGTTACCACTTTATGTATTTATTTTTTATATTTATTATGTTGTCTCTGTTTAAGACACCTTTTGTAACTTGTTGAACCCCTTCGGCCCTCAACGGGGGGAGTATGTTTGGGCATTTTTTCATTTATACGCTATAAGTCCACTACTCTGTTATCATTTGCTATTATCAATTATTATGCTACCATATTATATATTATCATTATAACTAATATCAGTCAATATATTCAATAAAACATTTTTTGGCTGTAAATCAGTCAGTTAACTAAAAACCATGTGTACATCTTTATGAAAGTTCATCGGGTATATTATCCAAAACAATCGTTAACCTACCATTATGATAAATGTGAGTTCAATGATAAGCAAATCGCTTGACGACCAGATTGTTTAATAAAATACATATAATTATTGTAATACACTTAATACACAAAACGATGTGACCCGCGTTGCCAATTATAATATATTACAAAAGTCGTATTGAGATAAATTGTCGTAAACGTGACGTAGTGAGACGAAAATCCGACGGCTACATGGCCACGTATCTATTATTGCAGCAGTGGTTGACATAACGTGATCGTGATGACATCTCTGGTGGTGACGGTGACTACTTCAGTGGAGGTGGCAGAGTCGTCGACTGCGAGTACGACGGATACGGTGGTGGCAGCGACGACATCAACGGCTGAGGTAATCGTGGTGCCGCCATCGTTTGTTTCGGCGACTTCCATTTTGCCATTGGAGCCTGAGACCACCGAGATCGTAGTCATCTCCCAGCAGATCCATCGTACCCTGGAACGCCCAGTATGTCTGACTATGATGTCTGTCATGTCGTGCTTCTGCCCCAATGGGCACGCCATCTGCCAGTCGTGCATGCAGACGCTGTTGAACACCAGCATTATCAATACCCTGTGCCCGCTGTGCCGGACGTCGATGGCACAGTCAGTGAGCGTCGGCCATGGTCATTAAACTAGCTGAGGTGACCCAGTTGGTGAAGGTGGCGTGCTCAAACTGGTCGTTCGGGTGCCCCAATCTGGTTCTCGTTCAACACATTAACGAACACGAGTCCGTGTGTCGGTACGTGCCAGATGTGCCATGTCTGGTACATGTGTGTCAGTGGGTCGGCATGTACGAACAGCTGTATGAACACGTGTTCAACGTGCACCCCGGTGTCACCGTTGAGTCTTCGGTAACGATAATATAATAATATTAATATGCCGATATCGAAACACAACTACTCTACGCACAGAAGTATGACTGTAGCTCACGGCTGTATGTAGCATGGTTGTGCATCGTTATATAATTATGTGTCCATCATAATATTATGCTCTTATCAAAAATATTCAAAACCTTATGTCTTAGATATAATTATTATCTAAGCCTAATGTATACCACGACTGTAAATAGTACTGCTGTACTGCAATTTTATAATTATTATGCACACAACTCGAGACCGGATGACCCAACTAAGAAGCTAACGCGCTAAATTGCTGTCGCATTACTATAAATCGGTTTTTTGCTTTTGTGATTCTTTTATAATACATAATATTTTCCCAACCGTTATTATTATTCGTATACTATAAACAATAATATGAAAAATATTATGTTAACCGAAAAAACCACCGTTTTCCCGCTTCTTTTCAGACAAACCTGCTGAACGTGACCGACCTCCAAACAATTACAAGGAACCAGCGCCGGACGTACCTGGTCCGTTCGGCGTACGGCATTATGTGGGTGCTGGTGTCACGTCAGACACGGTCATGGATACAGACAGGACTGTTCATAGTGAAGAGCCCACAGGACGGCGAACACTCGATATCAAACCTCGACCAATATCAAGCTAACCCACGACGACCGGAATTATTGTACCGGGTCACGTGGTTCGGCGGCAACGACTGAACCCGGACCAAGAGCAGGACGAAGCAGGTCTTCTGGAGTACGGTCCTGAAGGAGGGCTGCTACACCGCGGGATTTCCCAATGCATACTCCATGTTCCGGTCCAGGTCCGGTCGCATGGAGATTAGTTGGTTCCGTCGGTACGATAGCAACAGCCAGTTCCGAAACCATCCCTCCTCGACTTAAACCGCATGCACCAAAAGATTTCGTCTTTATTTTTTAAAGTTATTATTACATACGATGACTGTCGATAGAGTGTAATAATATTATCATATCATTATAGTCATGGTGACGATGTACCTAACAATAATTTGACCACCGAAAATCAGTCTGTGTGTGTGCCATAATTGTATTAAATATCAATCGTCATTGACATCAAAAGCTTACCGTCACGGGTCGATTCATCAATATTCAGTACGAGATCGTCTGTGCGTGGGATGTTTGAATAATTATTTGTTTTTAAGTAATTCCTTTTTTTAACTCATCAATAAATTAACGTTATATTTTAACAAAATATATGAGCGGTAGTGTATAATACTATCGTAGTGACACTGCTAAATAGTTTTAAAAAAAAATCGTTTTTCTTACATTAATTTGTTTGAAGAACATTAGAGAAGTTAATTAGACTGGAAAACATAATAATATGTATATAGTAGATATTATTTTATGTGATAATATTGTAAGAAACATTGTATTATTATATATATATATTATTGTATTACCTTTTGAGTTTTGACATAGTAAAACTTAAAATTTGTTTGCTACATATTATGTTACCACATTGGGCCAATGGCATTGGCCTTATATAAAACAAACTTAATTGTAGGTACTTGATTCTTTTTATCTGTTTACTTTATTACTAGTTTTAAAATGTTTATCAATTGTGATTATTAATAAATAATATAATCTATAAATAATTTATATGTGATGAATAATTTTATTATGTTATACATTTAATAATAATATAATATTAGGTATAATTGGTTAGAGTGCTTACATCACATAGGCAAAATGCTTTTATTACTTTTAGTTTTATTTAATAATTTAATTATTGATAGTAGAGATATTATACTATCTAGAATACCAAAATGTTGAATCATTTTTAAGAAGTAAGGTGATTTAAATTTAAAATTCATAATAAAATACATTATTTTTAAATTTTATTTTTTTCACTACAGTCTGGTGTTTTTATGAGTCCAATTAGATTGTTTTAACTACTTTTTTTATTAGAAACTCTTAAAAAAAAAATATTATATGAAAAGAGAGACATAATTTTGAAGTTTAAAGAAGATCCATTTGCAGTAGTGATTATGACTCCTATGATGAAAAGGGCCCATATGATTAGGAAATCTATAACCATAATTTTTGTTGGTACAACCTCTGCATATGTCCGCAAAATCATTTATGCTTGCTGCTTGTGCTACAGGTGCGGTTAGGTTAGCTATTATCATTACTAAAAGAATGCATATGATAAAATAATATTACAAGTAGTCTATGTGGAACCCAAATTTTTACAACAGGTACGTGCAAAATGTATATTTAAAACCCTCACATCTTGCTCCAAATATACCTTTATAAAGAAAAAAAAGTAATAATTATTATAATGCATCACTATATGAAAAAGTGCAAGTTCTGAGTATCTGTTTATTTTTAACACCAATCTGTTAGTATAATGTCAAATTGTATAGGACAAACATATCGTGGCTATAAAGTTGAATTTAATTTAGCAAAAGAAGCTTTGAAAAGTAATTACAGTTTTGGATGTATTAAAGATTATTATGACCAACAATTCTTCAGCAGAAATAAATGCTGTTAATCATAATTGGCCGAATAGCAAACATTTACTTTATGTATTACATGTACTACAAGCAGTCTAGCATTGGCTATAAGAAGTCCAAAACAAAATACCAAAAGAAAAACGAATTTATATTATAAAAAGTTTTCAAAAAATTATGTATACTGATACAATAACTAAGAAAGCATATACAACAGTCTAACATTGTGACTCAAATTGGGGTTTTAGATTTAAATGGTGTATTGCATCAAATGGTTGGAGATCATAAAACAAATAATTATTCTGAAATAATTATCAGTATTTTTAAAGATGTACTCTCGATATTTAAATGCTTACAACATGATAGCATAATACATTTTGTATGTATGGTATTAACCCGTCAGTGGTTACTCACCTCGTTAGTATTTTGAGAGCCACTTATTTATTTATTACTTTGTATTTATTCAAATGTTTAGTAATCATTGAAAAATATTTTGGTTACAACATAAAAAAACTATTTTTTAAATTTTGTATCAACTATTAATATTAAATAGGTACTTAAATTCCATATAGATTAAAATGGTGTGTGCGATTTTATATCAAATTAAAACAATACTTATTAAACTCCATATATAGTTATAAATATGTTTAAATAAAAAAATTGTGGCTATGTATTTTTAATATTCATATATCAGGAAACTTTTTTTGACCAAAAATTATAATTTTATTGACATTTATTGAAAAAAGAACTAAAAAATATACACTCGAGTGAATAAAATAAAATACAAACATTAAAATAATATTTTTTACCAATGAAAAAAAATAAGCCTTCATTCAATATTATGCACAAAATAAAATGCAGTAAATTAAAAACCACGAGTAATTTTCTAAACTAATATTTGGCTTTTTCTAAAATGCTAGTGAGGACTACTACCCTAGATAATAATCTTACCTTTAAATTTTGAAAAAAGGTAAATTCACTCTAATTTTAGAAATTACAGACTTAAATGTATTATTGTGAAGGTTAAATTTTTCATGTTGTATGTTTGTAAGACAGACACGACAAATACCCCTGTGGGAGACATTTCCTTAGACATACAGGAGCAGTTGGACAAATAGTTTTAATACCTCTAATAATAAAACCTTTAAGTTTACATAGCCTACTCACTGCTATTGCTAGGAAACACTTATGTTTTTCCAGCATGAAATTCTTTCATTATTGTGTCCCTCTATTTTTGTGGCATGTTTCCATACATTTAACTGACTATGAGATTAGATTCCCTCATCTTCTCATTTAGCCAATTCACCTAAATAAAAAATTATAATTAGGTATAGGTTGCTAAAAATTTTCATTTGTTTTACATCTAATCACTAACCTTCCTTTTTGTACAACAAAAAATTACAGCTTGACTATTGTTAGAGTATCATAAAGCCCATAGAATGTGTAAAATGTATATTCCTCGCATTTAACTGCTATAAAGAACTGTTTTATACCTTAAAGAGAATCAGTTCATCCCTAAAACTTTAATCAATTGTTATATGTTATGTTTGACTTCTTGTCTCTTAAAAATATACCAATACAAACTGTTTGATTGACATCCTAATAGAATTAGTCATGAATTTCTCGGTCATTTATAATATTTCTTGTTTCATTATAGCAGATACAAAAATCACCTAGGGAAATAAATAAAATCAGAAAACATTATTATGTAATGTATTGTTACATACAATAACCATAGAAATTCCTTCATTATTGTGTCTCTCTATTTTTGTGGCAGGTTTCCATGCATTGAACTGACTGTGAAATTATCTGCGATATAATAATATTTTCATTGAGCCAATTCACTTAATTAGACAATTATAATTATGTATAGGTTAGTAATAATTTTAATTAATTTTAGATATAATCACCAACCTTCATTTTTGTACAGCAAAAAATGTTTCTCAGATCTTCACCGAACTTTGTACCACCAATACAATCATGACAATGAACATTATAATAATTTCCTAATGCTAAGACTACAAAACTACCTAAATAATAATTTAATTATTGGATTAATAAATTATTTAAGGTCTAAACTAAGCTATCATTATAAGAAACTAAAATAAAGAAAATTGATTATTCATGTTTTTATTTTATGATTAATGACATTTAAATTAATTTTAATTATTTAAAATCAAAGTAGGTGGGTATATACTTAAATAAAGTATTTAATGTTATTAATAATAATGTTTGAACAATTTCAGGAAATATTACATCTAGAGGAGATTTCACTATTAATTTCTATTTAGTATTTGAGTTAAAG
The DNA here is from genome assembly GCA_008086715.1 of Sitobion miscanthi. Taxonomy (NCBI): domain Eukaryota; kingdom Metazoa; phylum Arthropoda; class Insecta; order Hemiptera; family Aphididae; genus Sitobion; species Sitobion miscanthi. The sequence goes on along the minus strand of SSSL01000254.1, from coordinate 19,538 downwards.
ATAATAATTTATCTAAATTGAAAAATAAACAATATTTTGTTCAAAAGCTTTTAAAGTTAACATTTATTAAATTAATTATTGACATAAATATTTAAAATTAATAACAATGCTTAACATAAATATTTTCTTTTGAAATTACTAAAATAACTAAGTACAATTTAAATTGAAGCCCAAACTGGTATCATTATTAATTTCAATAACTATTCTCATTAATATATATTTATTATATGAGGAACAAAAAAATTATTGAGAATATTATAATTAAGAGGGCAGACCTGTACATTTGTATGAACTGCACATATTATGTTATATATAGTTATTACTATTTCCGTATTTCATTAATTATGAAAATTACATTGATTAAATTAAGGTATTATGAATAATAATATTATCTGTTTTGTCAGAAGCTTTTTTCAATATTTTATTTTTAAGAAACCTATTAATAATAAATATAATTATAAATAACTAAAAAAATAAATAGTAACAAAACTATCTCAAAAATCAACATAGGTATTAAAAACCAATCTTCTGACAAAACCCAGATAATATTTTTCTTTATAATCATGCTATCGGTTCTATGTGTATGTTCCTATGTTACAATATTGTTCTTATAATATTATAATGATACATTTTAATAATTTCAATAATATAGGTACCTAATCAAAATGAGTACATGTATAAGACTCAATTCTTACTGGTGCAGCCGTGCAGGGCCCATCGCCTATCATGAAAAAGGCCTCAAGACAGAATATTTTACAATATAAATGTATTCATAGTATAATAAATTATTAAATATTTTATTATTTAACAGTTTGATATGAATTTGAAGATAAAGTTAAATTTAAAATCAAGAACTAGGCTGGGTCACTTAGACTTATTGTACTTTTATATGCATAGTTAAATAAAAATTAAATGTAACACTCTTATATGTAATACACAATATGGTCACAATGAATAGGGTGAAAAACACTTGGGATTCAAAAGACACAAACTTTTTGAATTTGTAAGGCCAGCTCGCGGATTGGCAAAAGACATAACACCTACGTGTCTCTGAGCTGCATTTCAACAGCCAACAGGTTGTAACATGGCGATTGAAATCGTGGCCGTCTTGCCGGTGCTCGACTGGGCTTGAACTATAACGTCGTATCCATTGACCATCGGCTTTATTGCCTGCTGTTGGATGGCCGAGGTCCGTTCAAAACCTAAACAGAAAAGTACATGTATATACGTGTGGCGCGACCCAATTGGACTGAGGTGACGGGGTTAGACGAGACTTGCCGTACGCGAATATGCCGCAGATGAGGTCTTCTCAAAAGGTAATTTTGTCAAAACTCGACAGCACCTCAACACCTTCGTTGGTTCCGAACTGGATGCGCAAGTCGTCAAACAGCGGACCGCCTTTCTCCCGTAGTACCTACGGTAATATTGTGCATGCAAATAAGTACGACGACGTGAGTATTCTGTCCCTGAAAAATAAAGGACGACCTGCGACGGTGGATGACGGTGTCTCCTTTAAGATTTTAAATAATATTCGACATTTGGAACAAGTCATTTGACGCGGGATAGGCGTCGGGTCGTAAACAGTAAACAATCGTGATGTCGACCAAGGACCATGAATGTAAACACAATATACGTGGTTAATGGTTACACCCATGGAACTCCGTAACCACAGAATAACATTATGCGCTTTGCCTTCCGGTCATGGAGTAAAAAACGATCGGCGTAGGTATTACCGGCGTCTGCCACTAGGGATCATTGGTCGGTGATCGGTGGGGGGGAGGGTAAGGACTGAGGACGCCAGTGCGTCACCGATGCACTGTTTGAACTGTTGTATTCTTCGTTTTGCAAATTCACTGCCTACCGACTGCCATTGTTCTATGTGGTCACTTTTATAAAATTCGTTGGCTAAACAATTTTTTTTATTTTTTTACTAACTAAATTAAAAACATTTTTTTCATTTTTACAAACGGTTGCCCGAGGCCAGCGAGTTTGGAAGACGACACGTTGTAGGTACCAGACAACCAAAGAGGTAAATACCACGTATTGTTCAATTACAGTACTTTAACCGGGAGTTGGATGAAAAATCAATTAATTTAATAATGGCTCAACAAAATTTAATGGACCAATCATGCATGGGCCATCAAATCGAGGGACCATTATCTCAATAATAGTTCAATAAAATAAAATGTGTTTAGTGATTTTTCATGCAACCTGGAATTAAGAGGACGCACTCCCATGCCTTTTATATACAATTAGGATTCTGCTAATTTGGACTTGGCTGTTATTATATGTAGTTATGAATTATATAATCTCGATCTAGGACTTATACCATCAGCTTGAAAACATCATCATTGATTGAAAAAGTTAATTTATAGCCAATATGTAGCACTCTGTAGGTAGCAGTGCCTTATAATAATTGTACAAATTGTGTACTACAGTAATATTAATATATTTATTCATTTGTACGGAAAAGATTCTAGTTTTGTTTAATAACTGAGATTATAAGAGTTTTCTAGTAACAGTTGACAATTTTTTTTATTATTTAAAAGTTTAAATATAAACATTAAATCAAGATATGTTCTGTGATTTTGAGTGCACATAATTTAAAACATTAAAATCACTTTTTAATTATTTACATGTAAACAAAACAATTTTTAATTTATTAATTTTAGTTTTTTGTCAAAACTCAAAAATATTAATCATAAATAAATTAGTAAAAATTAAAAATTATTCAGTAGTTGACACTTATAATTTGTTTAGCTAATGCTTGATAATTAAATAAAAGGTTTCTCATAATTTTTTTATATACATTTTAGTTTGAATTAAAACAAAATTATATATTTAAACTAAGAATAATAAGATTTTTAGTTATTTTGTTGTTATTTAAAATATTTTTTGTAGAGATTTGAATCAGAAGAGTATGTCATACCCGCATATGTTGTATCCGTCTTACAAGAGCTTAACATAGCATAGCTATGTTAGTTACAACATTTTAGTGAATTGCCCTAATGTTCATACTTACTATATAGGGTACCTATAATAAACGACCAAATGTCTCATTCAAAATTGAATTGTGAATAAATAAATAAGACGTGTACTAATGTATAATAAATTATATTTACATACATAAACAGTATTAATAAATTAAATTTATTAGTTATACATATAGCATGATTATTTATTTTATATATTTTTAATTAAATAGGTTAGTACTAAATTTGGCACATTTCCCTTTTTCTGAAAATAACATAATGCTAGGTAAAATTTCAACATATATATATAAAAGACAACACAGCAGTTACACATTTTCTCCCTTATTTTTCATCAATACTGCTCCTTATACCTTATCAGACTTCTATGATAATAATATACCTAATATATTGCATTTCATCATATCTTTCTTTATATATAACTCATCAAAAAAAAATGTTGTTCCTTTAATTAAATGTGTTTGAGTAATACATAATTAAAATTTGTCTTTTTAAACACAGTATAACAGAGAAAATAAATATTATAATTATATTATAATTAATTTTTATTTTAGATTTTAAATTCAACTATAAGAAGAAGAAGAAGAAGTTTTTGAATAAACAATTAATATTGTTTCTGAAGAAAAGAAAGAAAAACTGATCAAGATGTCCAGGACCGTTCCTACTAAATCAAGACTGTGTGATGACAAAAATAACGCTAACCTAAGACAGAATGATAACGGTGAAAGTGCCAATCAACTAAATCAAGATATTATAGATAATTATTATTATTATTATTATTATTGTTATTATTTTTATTATTATTATTATTTATTTTTAGGTAAGGTATGATAGTTTTCAAATGTATAAAACATTGTCATAACTTGTTTCTTAATAAAAATATTATAAAAGCCTCCGAGATACCCTAAATCAGTAGTACCCACTATGCGGCCCGAGGGCTGCATGTAGCCCTTTAACAAATTTTATAATAATAAAATACATTTCATGGGTAGGTACGTATAACCATTATTTTTGTTGTCATACATAATTTAGGAGTCGTCTCAATAATGTTTAGAGGACGTCACACTGGCATTTGTTGTCTTTATCTTACTAACTTACAACATGGCCAATTTTAAGTTCACAATAAAATATTTTACTCAGTAAATTCTGAAATGAGAATGAATTTACCTCTTATAAAATGTTATAGTAAAAATATTATCTAGGGAATCTCTGACAATTTTATCGATATTATCAATTTTAGGTAAGGTATAATGATTTTCAAATGTACAAATAATTTTCATAACTTAATTCTTAATAAAAATATTATAAAAGCCTCCAAAATGCCTAGATTAGCAGTACCCATTATGCGGACCGAGGGTCGCATGTAGCTCTTTAACAAATTTTGTGTGGCCCACACTAAAACTGAATTTTACATTCTAAAATCCAACAATCTACACTGGAGTGAATAAAATAAAATACAAACATTAAAATAATATTTTTTACCAATGAAAAAAAATAAGCCTTCATTCAATATTATGCACAAAATAAAATGCAGTAAATTAAAAACTACGAGTAATTTTCTAAACTAATATTTGGCTTTTTCTAAAATGCTAGCGAGGACTACTGCCCTAGATTATAATCTTACCTTTAAATTTTGAAAAAAGGTAAATTCACTCTAATTTTAGATATTACAGACTTAAATATATTATTGTGAAGGTTAAATTTTTCATCTTGTTATTAGCAATCATAATTTCATTAAATGATACTGGATTTGAAGTAAAAGCTGCAGTGAGTAATTTGGCTCCATTTAATGAAGGCGTGTGGTGTAGCCTAAGTATTACTTCCACCATAACTTATATCATCAGTTTTGAACACCCGATAACTAAATCGTTCATTCACGTATTTGCTGACCCACCACATTTATTGAAACTGGCAAGAAATCACTATCTTGATCGGGAATTTTTTCTTTCCAGTGGTATCTATATTGGAAGATACATTGTTGAAGAATTAATCGAATTACAATCAAAATCAGATTTTCAATATACTTTAAAGGTATCTGAAAAAAAACTATAGTCAATACACAATTCGGTCGGTGTGTGAGTATCACGCACAAATATACGCTGACAATGATTATTGAATTATAAACACAACATTCAATAAATAGGTACCTATTAATAATTGAGTTTAATTTTGTTTTGTTTAAAGGAAATCTTAAGGACTATACCTATTCAAAATATATTTAAATGTAGGTACCTACCGACTAGTTTTAACTTATAATATTCAAAAATAAGATACTGTAAGGTTATAATTCATTATCAGATGTGTTTATGCATTATCAACTATTATAACCGCCAATATAATAATTACTAAGTAGTAAGCATTATCTATAGTAGACAGTTCTCTGACTTGTAGTGTACCTACCGTTATGTACCTAGAGCTGTTGTTCAATAAATATCATTAATAATAAAAGGTCAAAGTTGTGTTTAACTTATTTATTATGCAGATATATTCATTATACATTACAACATCAACTAACAAAAGTGTATATTATATTATTTACAATTGTATTATAAAAAAAAGTTTTTTAAAAGGAGTTTAACTCACTCACATGGTGTACGACTCAACTACTGTTTAAGTCATATAATATGAGAACTCTACAAATGAAAGTCGTCTTACGATCCTCTTATTTTTAGCCACTTCAACCACTGTATATTATTATTATATTTTTTATTAACTCCATTATATTATTATTAGTTTTAATTGAGTGTCTTGATCTGTTTCAAAAGTAAAATAAAATTTCAATTTTTCTATGATCAATTTTAGTTACTTACACGTAAAATATACAGTCTACTTGCCCTTACGAGTAGACTTTCGTTGACAAAAATAAATACTGATTTAATTTGGATATAAATATATAATATAACTAGCTGATCCCGTGCACTTCGTTGCCCGTTAAATGTATCAACTTTGTATGACTCAAACTTTGTTCAATTCGTTATTTAATATTCGGTGTATGGTGTTCAAAATTTATCTTAACTTTTCCGTTGCCCAGAATAAAAATTCTGATTCGCAGCAGTACAATATATCAGGTAGGCAATCTACCTGTGGTAGACCGCGGACCCCGCCGTGCTGTTAGTACGTAAGTGTATGATTTAACTCTAAAGTATCAAAGTTATACCAAGTTTGTTGGTTTTACTTAATTCTACCTACGATGGATTAATATAATCAATTTACCTATACAAAATCCTATCCTAATCTAACCGTACCGATGAATAAAAAAAAACAAATTTAACCCTTTTTAAATTAACTTATCTTCTTCCCAGAGGTCTAATCTACCCAAGAACATTAATTTATATATATATCTAACTATATAAATACAGAGACTATAACTATACAGACTAAACTCTGGAACTACTTATCAGATCTTCTTGTATATTATATTATATGTATGTATATTGACAAAAATAATAATACAAATAAACAAACATGACCGATTAACCAATAGCTACCTAAAATTTTCTTTCATATAAACCTTCTTCGTGAAATACTCTTTCGTTTAAAAAAAAAATCAAAAAGATCTGATAAGTAGTTTCAGAGTTAAGCCTGTACAGAGATTTTCATTTCACGTTTTTATAGTTTGATATTATATTATAATTTATATTTAAAAAGTAAAGCAAATAGTTTTTTTTTATTATTATTATCATTAAAAACCCATGGCAACCATTTATAAACAAAAATTTTCATCTGAAATCTCAAAATTCCCGTCTTAGCACCTCCCGGGATTAATCCTTTCCCTTTTAAAATTAGCCTATCTTTTAAGTTGGACCAAATTACACGCGATGTAAAAAATTTCATCAAAATCGGTTAAGTGGTTTAGGAGTCCATCGAGGACAAACATTGTGACACGAGATTTATATATATTAAGATATGTGTGATGTACTGACGTGTCTCCAACTACTTCAAAATCCTACAACTAGTGGTTCTATCTAGTATTCTGTAAGAACCAACAATGTAAAATTCCAATCCAAAAAAAAAAATACCAATATCAAACCCCTATACACTCGGGTTGGCTGAATGTGGCTATTTTGCCCCTGTCTGATTTTAAAAGCAGCACGATACCACGATGGGCCGGTGCTCGGTGGTTATCGATTAACCATTATTGTATTATATTAGAACAAAAACATGCCTATATTTATAGACAATTATCATTTTAATAAATACTAAGAAATTATTATCCCAGTGATAAATTGGTAATTAATAGTTGAAATACATTTGTAATATAAATACATACTTTGTGCATATGTGGACAATACATATTACAAAATAGGTATGTATAATACACATGTATCTATCACATATGTGTGGACGTGCGTGAAAGTAGGCATGTGTGTATATGTCTTATGAAGGAAAAGGAACATAATAATATACTAATATGTGCTTGCGAGTGGTTTTTTTTAACTTACCCATTTGGTCTGGTCAAAACTTTTGCCCCCACTATTAAAAACTGAAATGACGCCACTGAGTGGTATTAACTGTTATAGTAATAAATATAGGCCCACTTGATAGCGATTAGCGGTAACATACCGATAGACAGTGGACGATGGATCTGTTCCTATATTATAATTTATTTTTATGACCTAAAAAAACCTAGGAGAACATTTTTAATAAGTCATATAATTGCCGACAGCTTTCTGATATTAAGAAACTATTCATTAATTAATCAAAGGTTATATTATATTCTATTTAGAACTTAGAATATAAAAACTACTGATTGTTATAATAATTTAAAAGAGGGCTCTACTATAGGTATAGCTATGTTATGTTAAGATAAATTAAATTATTTATCTGAGTAATCACTGTAGTTTTTGAAAAACCCTAGTCCATGTACAAAATTTGTCTGCTCCGCTAAACATCTCATGGAAAAAAGTTCTAGTACTGTGCCTGATAGTAATTAGTATAGTATAGTGCAAAAAGCAAGAATTTATATTTTTATATATTTATAAATAATGTTCTAATGGGTGGATATATATCTTTGTCGTAACACGTAATAACAGAAGTTAAAGACACAGTGTATTAAGTTTAAATAAATGCAGACTTAGAGATGTTGTCAGACTCAAATCTTAAGCCTTTAGAGGTGTCTAGTGATTTATACTATTTTACCTACCTATAATTTTTTTGTGAATTAATGTTAATTGGGTAATTTCTTCTTCATAACAAAATATTAAAACATAGTTTTCTGTGTGGTCATTGTACCTTTCAGTAGGTACTTCTACTATTATTCATTTTCAAAAAGGTTGTTGAAGTGTAGTTTTATACAATATGACATTTATATATATTAACTAATATGTATGCAAATGTAGTATCTAAGTTAGATTAGGTTAGGTAAATTTACCATTAAATAGTTGGTTCTGAAAAATATTTTCCTGATTTTAATAGTTTCCAAGTTTTATATTTCCTGTGAAAGACGTATCCTTAAATTAGATTTTCGGATAATAAGTGTTACAGAAATAGTTAATATTGGAAAAATATCATTCCTAAAATGTTTTGTTGCTGTTTTAAACTTCCCTGATTCTGATAGCCCTCCAATTAAATAAACTGCTCTTTTATAGGTTAAGTCCACACGAATGAGTACGTTTACTCAATAAGTAATAGTATATAGACGTATCATATACAATATATCATATATACAAAATTTAACATGGATTAACCCAAATTTAACAAGTTTAATAAATATTTCCAAAATCAAAAAGTTATCATCAGGGCTAGGATTTGCATGCAATAAAAAATGTTGAAGTATGCATTTTATTTACCAAAATATTCGAAAATATGCATTTAAATTTTTATAAGATAAACACAAAAATATAGTTACAAAAAAAATATTTATTTGTTGAAATACATCAGTGATTGGCTGTTTGTCTTATTAAAATATAATTGAGAAAACAAAATAAAATAGTTTAGAAATAAATTTATAATTCACATTCATTACGTGTTTTACATGCTATGACCACATATTTTCTTAATTTTTGAAAATGAATGATCTATTCAATCTTTTATCGCATATCTGTTGTACTATAGGATTGTATTTATAAAAATAAAATTTATGTTTGACAAAAAAACCAGGTTTTATGAAATATACTATAAAACATGCATTTTTCACATTCTTATAATCAAAATATGCAATAATATGCATTTCATCCAAAATATGCAAAAACATGCAAAGTAAAAATATCACCATTCTCATCTCACCATGAAGTGATTCGTGGACATAACTGACAAAATCAATAATCAGAAGTCGCAAAAAAATCATGCTGTTGCATATAAATCATATCCCTGGTTATCATCAATGATCTGCATGATAAAATTTGAATTTTATGTTAGGAAGTCTTACTGTCGTTTTTAAATAGAAACTATATGTAGAACAAAATTAACTCAGTAGTGTGAGAGCTGAAAATGTTGAACACCATCTACCTGATAATCAATTGTATTTAGGTGATCAGATGATAAACTACATAAATGTACCCGAATTAGCAAACAAGAATGAAGTGAAAACATTTTTTTTAAAAGTTGAAGATATTTTTTGCCACTGCTTTAGAGCTAAAGAAACAGTATGACATAGACGATACTGTATTGAGTAAGCTGCCATCATTGAGAGCGCAAAATACCCTATCCATCGAGTACCATGATTGGCATCCAACTTTTGTTTTATTAATACCATTGATGATAAGAATAGTACCAGGAAACAATGTAGAACTAATTCAAAAGATAGATGACCAGTGACGTAGTCTTTCAATAAAAATTATGCACATTCCTGACTGCATTACTGATTTACAGTATGCCTATGAATCACCTGATATTTTTTGGTAATAAATTAATTATAAGTTTAATAAGTAAAATAGAGGTATTTACTAATTTTATAATGTTTTTTTTAAGTATGGCAACAAGGATAAAAATTTAAAAACTGAAGTAATAGGCAAGAATATCCAGATTTTCATTATGAGTGTTTTGTTTACCACATTCTAACACAGACTACGAGTGAATTTTTTCCAGTATTAATGCTATACAAACCAAGTATCGAAACAAGTTAATAACTGAAACTACATATAATGGTAGTATGGTACTATACTGATAAAAGAGTGTAAAAAAGGCAGAAGCTCTCAAACAAAAAAAAGTTTAGTACCCAGAAGTAATGTCTTATTATTTATTTTTACATGTTATAATAATTTTTAAATTAAAACAATAATAAATTACATTTAATAATAATCAAGCACATCTTGAATTTTACTTGAATCAGATAAAGCAGTAAATTAACGAGAACTTTCACCAACACTCTCAAAGCTGCAATTAAAACATTATCATTTATTATGCCTGCTAACATTTCTTCTAACTATAATGGAAACACTAATTAACCCAAATTTTATTTTAAACTACTGTCCACTTGAACACTAGTTATTCATTAAATAAGACAAAATAATAAATTATTGTAACACGTACAAGCTATGTTTTCGTTTTCTGGCCCTGAACCTTTAGAATCAATTTCTTCACCCTAAAATTACAAATATGATTAATGCTAGTTAATTAAAACTGTCACAAAAAAAAGCTTACAGCTTCATCTTTGTTTCTAGATCTACCAACGTCATATATTCGTACAATTAACTCATCAATATTTTCAAATATTCCTTGATTCTCAACAATAGCTATTTGAATATCATAACTATTGCAAGTCATATGATATATACATTTTTTAACATTAACAGTGGCTAAGCACATAAAACAATTCATAAAAACAAATAAATATTATATTCTAAAATGTTTTATAAATACAAAATATTTAACCCTATGTTCGTTATATTACCTATATTTGAGTAGTCATTAGGATCTAAAGTTTTAAATATAGTTTGGTAAAAAGAACCATTTTCAATTTCATGTTTAACGACATACAAATACATTCCTTCTCCTGATTTGGAGAATGTCACATTACATTGATCAAGACTTGGCACTGTACGCAACAACTGTAAAGTGCGCACATCCCAGACTTCTTTATTTGATATAATCTACAAAGTTGTAGGTAAAAAAATAATTTTCAGATTAGAATCTACCTAATTTTATAAAAAAAATATGTCTTACCTCAAGTTCATTTGGATGGAAAATTCCACTCACACATTCATTCAATTTATCAAACTTATGGATTTCTTTTCCAGCGATGGCATCCCATAATACACCATCTGATAACACTAATTCGTTTGTAGCATTAAATGCTGCTCGATTTCTACTATACAGATTTGAATGTGTTGGAACTAGTGTTAATATTTTTTTACTAGTTTCTAAATCATATATCTAGGGAAAAAATATAACGATTTAAAGTTAATTAAAATAATTATAATGGGTATCTGAAGTTCAATTATCACTGTAGCTATTCCACCATTAGTTCCAAGTATTTTATTTTGATCATAATTACTAAAAGTTCAGTATTCCTCATCAATGAAAGAATATCTATAAACAAAAAAATAATAATTTAGTACGCATGATATTTGAGAAATAAAAAGTTTAAGTAAATTTACTTAATATTGATTGCATCTTCAGACACTGAAGGCATTCCCCAAGAAGCAGATGATAATAGCAATCTTTCATCATTATTGCATTGTAAGTCCATAATATATGAACTGTGGGCTACAAATGATGGTTCTTCTTGGGAAGTCAATAAATTGAATACTTTTATTTCACCATTGAATGTCCCTATAGCAAAACGATTTTGGCTCTAAAATTAATAACTTTATAATTATAACAATATATATACATATCATATTATTTTATTTTAATAAACTTACTAAAAACTCACAACACGTGAAATATGGGTTAACATCATCCATTTGAATTTGGCGGGTTTGACAAAAACGACTGTGTATGAGTTTTTGGTTAAGTTTTCTAGAATATATGTTTTTGGAAAATCGCATAGCAAAGTTTTTACATATTGAGCTCCTAGATTCAGGACATTTGTGTGGACTTGATGAAAGTATGATTAAGTAATAAGTAAGTATATATTTGTTTGAAAAAGAAATACTTAAATACTTACACAAAGAAGTTGAATTGAGGACATGTAACAATAGGATATTCACATGAAGCATGTTGATTGATAAAGTATTCTGTAACAATAGATTCTAAACTAACCTTTAAGTTAGTATTATTATCAGTAAGTAATGTTAAATCTTGGTCAGTTTTTTTATGAACTGATTTAGATAAAGGTGACTCATGTTCTTGTTCTGGCCTCGGTTTTGGATGATTTTCTGATCGTCTAGATAAATTTAATACAATTGATACATTTACTTAAGATATTTAAACACAATTAATAAACCATATATTAAATAAAATCAAAATACCTATAGATATTCAAACGCATTGGAGTTGAACTTATTCCTCTGGTTCTAAATTCAGCATATAAAGAACCATTTGATGAATTGGCTATTTCAGATTTTTGGTTCTGAATAGTGTATCTAGAACTTATTGGGGATATTCCTTCTCCTCCTTTCAACCGATTTTTAAGGAAAAAAATATTTATTAGTATTTATGTACCTAACCAACACAACTCTTAGTTTGAATGATTAAAATAATATATTATGATGTATTATTTAGTTACATTGACCAGACTCCTTTGTGTTGTTAGTTTTAATATTACTTCTCTTAATAAACCAACTGTCATATTTAAAGGTAGGGAAATTAATGTTGTCTTGTTCTTTTAATTTTAAATCAATTTATGATCTTTTTAAAATTTTAATATTTTATATACTAATAACTCGCTTTAAAATATTAATATATAAAAAATGACAAGGCCGCAGATAACATTCTTACCTCTGACCTGATTTCCATCATAAATATCAAAACCCCTGTTTGAGCACCTTCCTAGGGTTGTACCTACCGAATCCAATTGTGAATCTAAATCATTCCGGAAATCACTCACACACAAAATGTTTTATCAAAATCGGCTCAATCGTTTAAAAATGCATAAAAGGGCATACAGACAAACATTAGTTTATTATTGTTATTATTTTTTATTATTTTTAGCTACCCAATTAATTTTTCCAAGACAAATATTACATTAAACACTTTCTCGTGACTGGTACAATCTATAAGTGAAAATGGTATGAAAATCTATTGAATGCCTTTTGAGTTATGCACGTAAATAATAAAAGTGCTTCTATTTTCGATAAAAAAAAAAAAAATGAAACATTTTGAATATAATCTCTATATATAAAAATGAATCCCGATTTCCTTAGTCATCGCATCACATGTGAACGGCTAGACAGATTTTGCTAATTATTTTATGTTGTGTTCGTAATTGTCAGGAGAAGGTTCTTATGTAATAAAATTTTAGGAAACTTAACCGGAAAAGTAGGAAATATGGATGAAAAAAACAACAGTGACGTCATCTGTCCAGAAAAAAATAAACTAAATAATAAAAAATGTAGTTTATTGTTGCAGATTAAAATAATAATAGAGTATTATATTATATTGGTTTCTATTGGTAAACTGGGCATGTTTGTTGATTTGTATTATTATTTTTTGTCAATATATATATATATATTTATAATTGAATGTTTTTGTATGTCTGGGAAGAAGATAGGCTAATTTAAAAATGGTTAAATTTTGGTTTTTTTTATTAATCTGATTTTAGTATGGTTAGGTTAGGATTTTGTATTTATTGATTATATTAATCCACCATAGATAGAATACGACAAATTTGGTATAACTTTTATACTTTAGAGTTAAATCATACACTTACGTGCAAACGGCATGGTGTTCGCGATCTACCGCAGGTAGATTGCCTACCTGATAATATACTGTTTTGAATCAGAATTTTTATTCTGGGCAACGGAAAAGTTAAGATTAATAATTTTGAACACCATATACCGAATATTAAATAACAAATTGAACAAAATTTAAGTCCTATAGAGTTAGTGCATTTGATGGGCAACGAAGTGAACGGTTCAGCTAGTATATTATATTGTTAAATATATATATATATATATATATATATTAATTGAATTAACGATTATCCAATGGCAACCAATAATTATTAATATATAGCAATTACTGCCACCATTTATAAACAAAAATTTCCATCATAAATCTCAAAATCTCTGTTTGGGCATCTCTCTGGGTTTTAATTTTTCCTTTTTAAATAAGCATACAGCACTCAGTGATAATGTAGTATTTTAATGATGAAAGAATTTTTGAAATCGGTCCAGTCATTCTTGAACATATTTTTGAACCTTTTTTTTATGTATATATAATATGATATATAGATTATAATAATATACACTGTTTTAATTAATAGAATAAACATATTTGTAATTTTTGCGAATCAATAAGTTCTGTTGCAAATTTTTTATGGCATAAAAGAGCAGCCAAATATTTTAATGCTCTATTAGTTAAATAACTGTTTTGTTTTTCTGAAGAATTAATTATCTTCATTACTAAGTTGAGTGCATTTTTCTCATAGGCATGGCTTAAGAACTAGAATCATATTATTTTAAATTTTATAATACATGATATATACATATTAATATACATACATGTATACATATTATATAGGTATACATTATAATATAAAATATAATACCTCGTGATATTGTCCAGTAGGAATTAAATATTTGAGACAGTAAACTATCTTTGTTGTCAACGTAGGTTGATCAATTTGTAACTAGCATGCATTAGACTTAGTAGAAGATGAATTACGATCACTGCAAGTACTATTTTCTTCTCTTTCTAAAAATGTATTTTCAGATTAAATAATTAAAATAAAATAGTACAAAAATTAACTGCAATTTTTAGAAGGAATGTATTCATAGAAAAAGTTTATTTTAAAATAATGTGCAGAACATATTCATTTTAATAAAAAAAATTAATTATATATGTAGCATAATCTTTTCATCTATAAAAAATAAATAACATTTTCTGTTCCTTCAGAATCTTGTAATAATTGTAATAAATAAGTTCTAGATAGTTCTAGTACCAAACCTTAAGCTTACACAAATATAATTTTTCCGTTAAGAGCAGACTGGAGGTATATAAAAGCTATGTTTTTAAACTAGTTAGAAATCATGAGAAAAAAATTAATACATTTAAATAAGTTTCAAATTATAAGCGTGTGATTTTATCAAATGACTTACTCAAAATTATAAATTAACAATATTAAGATTTTGCACTTTTAATTCACAATTTTTAAATTTTTGAACTAACTTGATTATTTTCTCAAAAAGTAGCAAGAGAATAAATTATTATTATTTTAAAAAGAACAGGGAACAGAATAAAGTCTTTTTAGAAGAATATGCCAAACACTCGTAGTAATTATACTTGATTTACTAGGCGATTCCTCAAAACAAATATTAATACACTAGTTAGAATCGTCAACGGTGTTATCAACTTCATTTGAATTAAAAGTACTTGTTGGTTTATACCGTACTAAACAACCATTAAGAAATGTTTTTTTTTTATTTATTAATCATGGTTAATTGTGGTTAATTGTTAAGTCATGTAGTGTAATCTACTCAAAAAATATGTTGATGAAATTTAAATTGATTTCAAGTTTAAATTATGTAAATATTTTTAGTATATCTAAATATACTTAAATGCTTAGTACCTATTTACTACTTTTTAGGTCAGCTGTATACATTCACAAATACCTTTAAGTTTCTTATCATATTATACCTATATTTGATTATATGATATTATGTGGCTTGGTGCAAGAAGGATCAATGTCATATTTTTGTCAGTGTTCAGGAATTCAATCTTAAATTATATAACTTAATTATATTTATTTTTATTTCATTGTAAGACACTCAAATATGTACGTTTAAGTTGGCATTGATCACCCACAAAAATAATAAAATTACTTTGGTTTAACTAAAATTTAAAACAAACACTTCCTTATGAAAACATTTCTACATTTATAAACTTTAAAATTGATTTCAAAATAACCAATGTCAAATCTAATTTCATCATACAGCATAAGTGACATTGGCTCTTTTCACACAAGTAATATAAGCAAATTTTAATGACATTGGTCAAATAATTTCAATTTTTGTCAAAATGTTACATTGACCCCCCTTCTTGCACCAAGCCACAGAATCATTTATGTGTTGGTCAGGTATTATTATTATTATTACATTTTATGTGTTTTCATTCAAGCTGTGTATAATAAACTTCTATTGCATACAGTACTATACATCAAATACATTAAATACATCAATTACCATCAATAGTTTCTAAGAGTTTTATAATTATATATTATGGTATACGTAGGTTGTACCATACATTATGTACTTCTACAGAGAGTTTCTATAGGTGGTCTACATTAGTACACAGTGGTGCCTACATACTATTGATAGATTTTTACTATAGGTATTGCATTGAAAATTATTACGATTCCATCGTTGTTAGCATATAATAATATTTTATGCATGTGTCCTGTGTTATTTTTTTCACTGCTGGTTTTTAGGGTAGTTGTATACTTTTACCAATACTTTATATTTTTTTTTTCTTATGTATTATTATTATATTGTTATTATTATTTTTATTATTATTGTGTTATTTTATGTTTTTTTTCATTCAAGCTATTTATACACGTTAGTACACCAACTAACTAATATACCCAAATAGATATAAATTTCAAATTGTAAACTTCAAAGGCTCAGCTAAATGAAACACACTTTTATGGATCGTTATTTTCGTTGACACAAATTATCATTCCTACAGCTTTGCCATTCTTATATATAATATTTATACAGTGAATATACACCCACACAGATAAATGTACTCCAGCTGATACAAGTTTTATTTTTTATAGATTATGCTTTATTTTGATGTGTTGTTTCCACAGTATAAATTGTAAATTAAAATTAATACACAATTATACTAATTCCAGCTCTGTAATTTATTTAAATTGTAAACTTATATTAATATTTAGCTACTCAAGCCGTTTTTGTTTTACGTGTGCTACTACAACATTTATTTATCGAAACATATCATAATATATCAGTCACATTTTTTGTATGGCAAACTTTTAATTACAATTCAAAGGTTGTAGGGATTCTTCGTCATGTGCATAATATTTTTTAATGTAAATAATGACACACCGTCGTAGGTAACACTTACAGTTTAAGTAAAAAACTGTGAGTCTTCGTACAATTTTCAAAAATTAGTTCTTTAGTTTGCTTAAATGTTTCGATTCGCTTCACTTCAAAATAAATTAAAATTAAACATTGTGAATAATATTACACTGCAATGCAATGCTATGCGTCTACAGAACATAAAATAAATTAAATTCACTTGAATTATATAATAGTAGTAAGCCAGTCATTATATTGTTAGTCATATTTTCAATAATCCTTTTTAGGTACGTCAACTCGAGATACGTCCCCGCCAGAAGCCATCTGGCGATTGTTTTCGTACAATTTGCACGGCAAGAGTCACGTGGTCGTCAGGCTTCCTGTTCACCTGGAGGGTCGTCAGAACGTGTACTTGCGCCGGCCAAGAAGAAGAAAGGCTACAGAACCAAGCTGTACGTCACACGAAACTCACGCAGTTCTTCGCGCTGAACGCGACCAACGTGGCGGCTCGACAATATTTGTAACCACGACATACCGACGCATTACACCTGGCAGTTCCGCGGCCAGAAAGAAATCTCGGAAATGTCAAACAATGGTGTCCGCGGCTGATTCGGATGGCCAACGTTACATTGGCTCGGATGTACATAGTCAACCCACTGGACCAGGACCGTTTCCACTTGAGACTGCTACTTTTGAACCGAAGAGGCCCGCAGTCCTTTCAAGACATAAGGACGGTGGACGGGGTCGTTCGCGAAACATTCACGGCGGCTGCGGTTGCACTCGGACTGTTGGAAGACGACCGAGCGTGGCGGGATTGTTTGACGGAATCGGCGACGTTGGACACGCCGCGGCAACTGCGGTATCTGTTCGTCACCATACTGGTGTTCTGCCAGACATCAAACACGCTGGCGTTGTACGAGGCGAACGAAGCAAATCTAATGGAGGACTTCGACGGCGCCTCCAAGACGTCGACCGCGCGAGGGCCGCGTGTCTGGCAGCCATCGAGGATCTACTTCGTGTGCACGGAAAGTCGCGGTCGACTACGGTTTGCCCCTCGCCGACCTCCGTCTACTGGAACCGCTGCAGGACGATGCGCTGTTTCGAGAAATAGACGAGGCGGCACGGTGGGCCCCACAAGTGGACGCCTTGAACGCCGAACAACGAACGGTGTACGACCGCGTGATGGCTGCCGTCGACGACCAACGCGAGGTGTCGCGAACTTTCTTCGTCGACGGACCCGGAGGTACGGGAAAAACCACGCTGTACGGGTGCCTGATATGGTCGCTTCGGCACCGACCACAGCCGCGGGAGGTGTTGTGCGTTGCGTTCACCGGGATCGCCGCGTCGCTCATGGACGGCGGCATGACCGTGCACTCGACGTTCGGATTGCCGTTCGGCACGCTCACCGAAGACTCGACGTCCACCATCACCATGCAGTCAGAGCGAGCTCAGAAGATACGCAATGCGGCGCTCATCGTCTGGGACGAAGCCCCCATGTCACCGGGACTGCAACTGACGGTGGTGGACCGCCTGCTCAGGGACGTCATGGTATCGGAATTGCCGTTCGGTGGTAAAACCATGCTGTTCGCCGGCGACTTCAGACAGATATTGCCGGTGATCCGGAGAGGGACGAGAGCCGATATCGCATGTCGTCGATCAAAAAAACGGTCTTTGGAGCGTCATGGAGCGCTTCAATCTGGTCCAGAACATGCGCGCGGGCAACGACGCGGACTTTGCGTCTTGGTTGCTTCAGCTCGGCAACGGCCAACTGCCCGCGGTCGACGGCGTTCCCTGACACCGTGCAAATCCCGAGCAAATGGTATGCGACGTCGCTGATTTAATCGATTTCGTGTATCCGCAGCAAATGTCGTTGGCCAACGTCGACGAATTTGCTCGGAGAGTCGTCGTGTGTCCCACCAACGAAGAGTGTAGAGTGTCAACAGGGACGTGCTGGAGCGCGTCGACGGTGCAGAGACGACCTACAAGGCCGTCGACACCATGATGGCAGACGATGCCGACGAAGTAGCCAATTTCCCCACAGAGTTCCTCAACGTTTGGAACCGGACGGTGCCGCCGTTCCGGCTGACGTTGAAGGTGGGGTGCATCGTGATGTTGCTCAGAAATCTCGATCCCAGGAGACGACTGTGCAACGGTACGAGGTTGGTGGTCACCGAACTGCGGACCCACAATTTTAAGGCGAGAATTTTGGCGGTGACGCACAGGACGATGACATCGTCCTGCCCAGAATACCGCTCACGTCCACGTCCAGCGTGAGGACGACCTGCCCATCCTACTGCGGCGCCTTCAATTCCCGGTGAGGTGTCGTTCGCCATGACCATCAAAAGTCGCAGGTCAGACGTTCGACAGGGTAGGTTTGCTACTGAACGTCGCCTCCGTTCACTCACGGCAGCTGTACGTAGCGTTTTCGAGGGTGAGAACGCACAGTCCGTGAGAGTCGGCATGTACG